>JAATLQ010034040.1:205722-232696 GCA_013421005.1 Heliconius erato x Heliconius himera | reverse complement strand
TCGCCTAGTACAGCAATAAGGACAAATTAAAATTGTCACATCTCGTTTAACTATCTTCTCATAACATACCAACTGAATCGACAACTCTAATATAGGAGAAACTTATCTACACGCCGCGTTTAATGTACAATGCTTCGAGCGAATACGTCATATCAATACAATAACTTAAAAGTATAGACTTCTTACATGTACTCGATGGAATTCGAATTAAAAATTTACACATTACATACACTATAGCTACATTAAGCTTGAAAAGTTTGTATTTCGATTAAGGAACATAAAGGGTCGCGCACTCCGGCGCAATGAGATCAGGCGGGGTCCTCGCGCGCGGCCAGCGCCTCCTCCAGGCAGCACACGGAGTCCTTGACGGCGTGGTACACGATGTTCTTGATCTGCAGCTTGTCCTCCTTGTTGGCGTGCTGGCGCGACAGGCGCCGGAACTGCTGCGCCAGCTCGAAGCAGCGCGACACGTTCTCGGGCGACACGAAGTCCTCGGCCACCTTGACGCAGTCCAGCAGGTTGCGCACCTGGTGCGGCGCGCCGGCCGGCACGAACACGGCGTCGCCGGCGCACTGCAGCACGGCGTAGCCCTCCACGCCGTAGTCGGCGTAGAGGCGCTGGCGCAGCGCCGCGTCCAGGTACCAGGTCTGGTCGTGCACGGGGTCGTGGCGCGCGCGCGGGCGGGCGCCGCGGTCCAGCTCGGCGCGCACCAGGAAGTCGCGGATCTTGTCGGCGTCGCGCGCCGCGTACACGTGCCAGAGCGCGGCGGGGGCGCGGGCGCGCGCGCGCTGGCGCGACAGCACGTCCGCGCCCGCGTCGTCGGCGGCGCGCGCGGCCTCGCGGGCGCGCTCGGGCGCGTCGCGCGGCGCGGCGGCGTGCACCAGCACGTTGACGGCGTCGCTGACGTCCAGGTGCAGGTTGGTGGTGCCGCCGGCGCCGCCGTAGGCCGTGTACATCTTGGGCCCCAGGTCGGGGCGCACGAAGCAGTCGGGCAGGCGCGCGGCCAGGTTGAGGCGGCCGTGGCGCGACGTGTACTCGGCCAGCGGCAGCGCGCGCATGAGGTCGTAGAAGCGCGCGGGCAGCAGCTCGGCGAAGTCGTCGCCGGGCGGCCAGTCCTTGAGCTTGAGCACCATGGGCGCGCCGCGGTCGTCGCGCAGGCGCTTGGCGGCGAGCTCGAAGCCGTCCCAGAACTTGCGCGCGGGCTGGTTGGGCACGACGAGGCCGGACGCGCAGTTCACGAGGTCCACGCGCGTGTCGCCGAAGTCGCGCGAGAAGCTCTCGGGCGTCCACAGCTCCTTGTCCAGCAGACTCGACACGTCCGACACCAGCACTGGTTGACCGCGCTTCCATTGGTCCTGTTCAAAAATAAACAATTCGTTAATAAATAATAAACTTTCATCTTTATTATCAGTCGTAGCACAGAGGGACAAAGTGTGACTGTAAAAACAACTAGTTGTGGATTGGATCCCCACTCGAGGAAATTAAATATTTATTTATATTTATATTTCATTTCTTCGCACTAGTCTAGAGCCAAAGCACGGCGTTGAGTTCCACCAGTCAACACGCAATGCCTCCAGAACTCAGCAGAAAGTGGGGTATGGAGTGTCTTAACCTTAGGTTCCAATTATGCAGTACCCTGCTGTGTGCAGGATATTGCATAAAGCTCATTTAATTTTTATTACATTAAATTAACATCAAATTACTAATTCAATAAATATAAAAAATAAGTAAAAAAATGCTTTAAATGAAAAAATTCTATATACTTAATTTATATTTTTTTCTACTTTAGTAAGAAAATATTATTTACCTGGAAAGGCTTATAGTTTCCAGAGTGCATGGGATCAGTGAGGTGCAGCAGCTTGCCGTCACACAGCCAAGCATGGGGCACGTCAGGGTACAAAAGCTTGGACTCTGTCAGTGTCATAATCCTAACAGGCAGTTCTTCCCGCCCACGACCCCTCTCATACCTCTTCACCACATTGGACAAAGCAAAAGGCTTCGTTTCATCTTTCTTTTCATCAACAACACTAGATATAACATCATCTAATATATCATTTTTGTTTTTCTTTTGTTTCTTCTTGGGCGGCACTTCACCCTCGGGCGCCGGTCGTATTAACAGCTCCCTAAGAGTTGAAAAATTGCTGCCTTCCTCTGAATCTGATGAACTAGAGTCGGATTTTTCTTCTTTTGTATCAGTTTTTATAGGAATATCTGAGAGCCAACTGACTATTGAACCAGTTTTTCCATTTTCTGACTTCACTGGTGAGGATCCGTTTGTCGAAGCGTTTTCCTCTTTGACATCTTCTTTTTTTATATTCTGTAAAATGAATAATAAAATTTAATTAGTTCAATTATTAATACAATAATTTATTTTGTTATTTGATCAATTTTAATAATAGTTTTAAGATTTCATTAAAACGATTATTATTATTATCCTTATTTGCAAGGTTACATAACATACATTTATTTAATTATTAATATAAGAAATATTTTTTTTCTCAGGTTAATTTTTTTTTTTACTTAAAGGGAAAAATACTAACAAACAGCAAAATACATATTGCTAGTCATGATTGTACCTTTGATCCTTTTTGGGACAATTTTTATATTCATACCGCTTCGAGCGAAAACGAAAATAAGCAATCGGTGAAAAACTATTTATTTAGTTTTCTGTTAGGTTAGCCACACGTTATAAACATGACATAAAAATACTCGCAGACGCCGGCATCGTGACCGCCGGCGCGCATACTTAACCTCTCAATATATGTTATGTACATATATTGAGAGGTTAGGTTTATTATATTGTAAAAAATATATTTTTTTTAACTTTACGCTGTATTCCGCTCATTTAGCAGGGTAGACAGAGGGTACCTAGTGTTACCACACTCCGTTTCCACTACACTATCTGTCAAATTTTGGAGACATTGCATATTGAGTGGTGGAAATGAGAGCGAGAGACACGATAATATAATATATTAGTCGTATTAGTAACGTAATAGTACCTTTTGCAAGGCCGCCTGCAGCTTGCGGCGCGCCTCCAGCTTCATGCGCTCGGTGACGTCGCCGGTGTGCCCGCAGGCGCAGGGCATGGCGAAGGCGGCGCGGACGGTGTGCGCGCGCGCCGCCGCCGCCGCCAGCGCGCCGCCCGCCGCGATCTGCGTGAGCAGCAGCCGCCGCGCCGGGTGCGCGCCGCCCGACGTGCACGTCAGCCAGCTGCGGGGGCACATACACTTCTTAGTTGGCTATCCAGACCAAAGTATAGTCAGGTACTTACAAACAAACTGCGCCACAATAGCAACCTCATATGAGAAGAACCTTCTTTACTAAAACACAATCAATATCTTTGATAAAGCTAAGTGTTTCTTTTTCACACTGTATCCCGCTTATAGCAGGGTGGGTAACAAGACACTCCGTCTTGCGTAAACGGTTAAATAATATTAAATAAATATATATTCTATTTACGACTTTCAGTCCATTGCATGATCATAGCAACTAGCGTATAGCTGAACTCAATGCCGCGCTTTAGCTATCCAGTCTAAAAAAATTAAAATATCTTACTAATAAAAGAGTATTTTAGTATAAATAGAATCCGCAACCATTGTATATACAGTCAGGTATTTACAAACTGCGCCACAGTAGCAACCTCATATATTATACTTTACAAAATATCTGCCTAAATTATTTTGGTTCATATTTCAATTGCAGTGAAGCATAAGCATAGGGTTCATCTGCTATAATTTTGACCCAATTTTCGCTATTTTACATAGTATTCTTAATAAACAATTATGATAAATAGTTCAAGTGATTAAAAATAACAAGTATTTATAGAACAAATTACACAAAGTTTAAAATTCATTATACAATAGCTTAATAACGCAAAAAATCATGTTTACGTCATTCATGAATGTTAAAAACATGTTTTGTTATTACATTGATGTAGACTACTTACTGATTGTAAATTAAACATTTCAAGGAGAAAATACGTACATAAACAATAAAAATGAATAAAATTTTATAGTATTTTATATTTATATTTTCATGTAAAAAGATTACGTATGAATAAATTATTGAAAATTGAATTTTTTATCAGTTATATCTGCGACCTTTGTATATCATAAAATGTTTCAAGAAGAAAAAAAAAAATCTCATTTATGATTATAGTTATAGAATTTATGAAATATAGGTTGAAAGACATACCACACGTTTATACAACGTGTCATTATAAAATGCCAACATACTTTGTTGATGTTTTTTATTAAAATACAGACAGAGGCCGTCGTCGCGTAACGATACAGCGTCTAAATGTAAACATGATGATTGTGGGTTCGATTCTCAATCAATATTTTCATATCCACGCTTTGGTAGGTAACAGGACAAAGCGCGGTGTTGAGTTCCACCACTCAACACCTAATGTGTCGAAAATTGGGCGGTGGAATAGAATGTAAACTAGGCCTTCCCTCAATATAGAAGCATAGCAGGATGCTAACTACATGCGGGATGCAGCATATAACTGAAAGAAAACAAAGAAAAAAGATGCTTACCCGAATGAATCTCTTTCCCCATTGCTAGTTGAATTAGTTGTGCTACTGTTGTCAGCCGGTGAATTGGCCGATTCGCCAGATGTTCTTGACTGTAAAAAAAAAAAGTATTATTATAACATATATATTCAAATAGTGATTGTTCAGCAGCATTTAATGCTACTGAACAATTATTATTTGTACAGTTGTATGCCTTTATCTTGTTACATTTGTGAATATTTTACGATATTTTAATAATTATTATACCACTCGTAACGCAGAAGTTGTGCGACTGTTAACGCGACTGATTGTGGGTTCGATCCCCACTCGAGAAAATGTAATATTTATTTAAATTTATATTTCCATTTCTTCGTTCTGGAGTTGAGCAAAGCGCGGCGTTGAGTTCCACTACTCTAGTCAGCACGCAGTGTGTGAAACGGAAAAGTGGGGAACGCAGTGTCTTATCTAGATTCCCTCGTTCCCGTTTGTTAGTCTTTAGGTAGTTTTTGTCATTAACATCGTTAGATTATTGTTTGTCATAATTGATTTGTGAGAAAAGTCATATTACGAGGGAAAAAAAGTAGTTTAGGCAGCTACACTTCAAGGATATCATGTGCACCAGCTGGTGAGCACAAAAAAGATAGCAAGCAATCTTTAAGAAAATAGATAAAACAATATAACATAGATAAAAAACTAGATAGCATTTAAAAAACTATGCAAAAAGTTCTACCTTATAACAGTCGAGGCAGACGACGAACCCGCACTTTCCACATGTCCAATGGAAATTAAACAGCGTGGTTTCACATACGTCACATATTTCACGAACACCTTGCACTACACGCTTCCACGCTATCGTTTTATCTAAAACAATAAGTTATATTTAATATGAATATTTTTAAAATATCTAGAAGAGAACACTTGTGAAAATAAGTCCACCTTTGAGACTTAAATGTTTTTAATTCTTTTTTAAATTATATTTATTTTAGTACAATAAAAAATAACATAAGTAAGTATATAAGAAATAGAAAATAAGAAAAAAGTTATGTTATTTAATTATTCAAAAGTCAAAATCTATTATAATCCTATAATTTATAAATTTTAATACACTTTTTAATAAAAAAAATATTTAAATTAATTAGGTAACACCTACAATATGAATTTATAAATGCTTTATCAAAATGTAACATAAATACCTTCATTTAAATGATGTGACTCCGCTTCTTTTTCTTGTTGCAACAGTTCACAGAACTGATCACCGATTTCTCTTAATAGGAAACAACTCATTTCGATGTCTAATTCGGCCGCGCCGGCTGACGATGACAACCATAATTTTTTGTCCTCCTGCAAAAATTACACGATTATTTTATTAATTGTTATTGGCTAAATAATTATGTAATAAAGGTAATTTCAATTGATTTTATGTTCAAATTGATTAAAAAAACATGATGCTTACCTCCTCAGCATCCTTATAGGGGTCTGAGAATCCGGCTATTGCTAATTGCCTATTCTTGGCATATTTTAGTCTTCGGAAAGCGTAAAAACGGCAAAAGATGTTCGGCATGTCCTTGTCGCGTTGCGCAGGGGACCACCGACACTCGCGGCACTTCGCTAATCTCGGAGCCACCTCGAAGCAAGGCCCATTCTGAAGAAACGACTCTGAAGTGGATTTAGTGCGAGCTGCTGACGGAGTTCTTCGCGGTGGGTCCTCTCGCCGGCGACCTCCACGACCTCCACCGCGAGATCTGCGACCTCTGGCGCGTCCACCCCCTCTTTTGCTGGACGTACTCCCGCTCCCGCTTCCACTGCCGCCAGAATCTGAATCTTTATCATCGCTCTCTTTATCGCTCTCGCTGCCACTCTCTGATGCCTTTTTCTTTTTAGGCTCGTCGCTCGCTTTCTTTGCAGCTCCCTTTTTCCGTTTCGCTTTTGGAGGCTTTCTCTTTGGCGGCGATGTAGTCTCTCGCTCCGAACTCGAGCTATCCTCCTCTACGTCGTCGACGCGACCGTTGACTTCCTTTGGTTTTCTAGGTTTTGATGTTTTTCGTGCACCTCGTTGGATCGACTTGGCCGCAACCGGTACGACTATATTTGAGCTCGAATCGTCCGGCTCCGACACTCGAGTTATCGTCATCGGTAAAGTTATACACGTTCCTCCACCGCCCGAACAATCTCCTTCTCCGATCGGCGCCGTTTCGTGTCTTTGAAGCCAAGCCTTTTTGCCCAGGTGCCGCACCGGCGCCGCCCCGTCGCGGGGACTCGGAGAGGCAGTTTTGGCAGGCGTCTCGCTGTCGGCGACCGTGGTGACCGGCGGCGTGCCGGGCGGCGCGGGCGGCGTGGCGGGCGCGGGCGGCGCGGGCGTGGCGGGCGCGGGGCTGGCGGCCGGCGTGGGCGGCGGCGCGGGCGAGGCGCCGGCCGCCTTCTCCGGCGTCTCCACGCTGCCGTCGGCGGACGGCACGCGCACGTCGCAGGGCGGGCCGGGCGCCTGCGGGGCCGGCTCCGAGCCCAGCGGCGTGCGCCCCACGCTGGCGGCGGCCGCTATCAGGGGCTCCGGCGCCGGGCTGTCTAGCCTCCGCCGCTTGGAGTCCGACTCCGCGGGGTCGAAGGGACATCGTCTCCTCGGGGACAGACGGTCGGGGTCCTCCCTCGTCACGCCGAGATCCAAGGGTTGTGTTTGACACGGGGAGGATGAGTTGGTGAGGTCACCGTGCGCCCGCGGCGGTGGCCGGGGCTCGGGGGTGCGCGAGTGCGCGACGGGCGGTGGGCGCGTGCGCAGCGCCGGGGAGTACGCGGACGGGGGAGGGTAGGGGACCGGAGGAGGTTCGGCCTTCGTGAGCTGGAGCGGGGGCTCCACTGCAACGGCGAAATGTGGTGACGGAGCGGGTCCGGGAGAATTGCTGCTTGGTTTACCGTATATGTGTGGAGGAGCTGGACTAGACACCTTGGGTTTGGCCGGCGCGGGCTGGTAGTAGGCGGCGGGCGACCTCTGCGGCTGCGGCTGGTAGAGGCGCCGGCCCTTGTCCTGCGCGGGCAGCGCGGCGTGCGGCGACGTCTGCAGCGCGGGGTGCGGGTGCGGCGGCGCGTGCGGCGACAGGCCCGTCCGGTACGGGCGCGACGGGAGGTAGTGCGGCGACGGCTCGCTCCTCGGCTTGCTAGGATACGGATGCTTTTGCTCTAAGTGTATTTGTTTGGCATCGTGCTTAACTATCACAGAATTTTTTTCAGGAACGAGAGGAGGAGGCGCCGGTAGGTGTTGATCCTTGAGTTTGTCATACCTATATTTGGGGTAGTTGTAGGGGGCAAAGTTGGGTTCGCCTTTAGGTAGGGCGGGATGCTTGTCGGAGTTGGCGAGAGCGTGGCGCTGGGGGTGCTGGGCGTGGGGCGCGTGGGTCGCGTGCGCGGCGTGCTGGTAGTCGGGCTGCGGCAGGCGGTCGGGCTGGTGCGAGGGCGGAGAGTAGTACGCGCGGTCGGGAGCCCGCAGCCGCTCGTGCTCCGGGGCGGGCGCTCCGCGATTAGGCGCCAGACTATTTAGCAGCGACCACGACATACTGCGTTCTCGCTACGAAAACAATAAGAAACCATTAATCCCCTAATTAAAAAAATAAAAATCATAATTTTAACACTTGAAGATATTTTCAAAATATTAACCTTTTGATTTGCTAATCTGAGAGATTCTTCAAAATGCCTCGACACAAGCTTTGAAGCGGCATTTTCCTGGTCTCTCCTTTCCTTTTCTTCCCTCTCTTGTTTTTCTCTTTCACGTTCTCTTTCCATACGTTCTCTTTCTTTTTCTTTCTGCTGCTTTTCCAGCATTTCTCTTTGTTGTTCCTGATCCCTCCGTTCTCTGTGAACAAACAACAAAATATTTAACACAAACGCAAATTGACGCTTTTTCCGCATAGTAATGTACAATGAAGAATTATTAAGACATTCACTGTTGAAACATTGCATATTAAGTGGAGCAAAACAAAAAATATTGTTCTTCAAATTGAGCTACATAAAACAAAATAAAAAAAATCTTTACATTTTCGGCTCTTCAAATTAGGTCAAGGTCACCCGAACTATTAAATACAAACACAACACATAATCAACTTTTTAGTAATTTTTAAGTTATTATTTCTAAAACCACTACGAGTATATCCAATATGGTATAAGCCTGACAAACTCATTACTATAGGCTATAAAACCATGCATGACTAAGACACATAAATATTATAGTCACGTTCTATGCTTAACTCAATACTTAACGACTAATAACGGGAAATACCATATTACCGCGTGGAAGATCACAATCGTATCCGATGTTTTGCCTAACGCAATTTTCTATTCAAACTCGTTGATGACAACGTCAAATGTCATCTATTAATAATACTTATTTAAAAATATTAACAGTTTAAGAAGTATTATTATATGCATTTTTATTTTTTATCAAAAACCGCAATGTAACTTTATTACAAGGCTCCCACAATAAAAACTTGAGAATTTACATGTAAAATACAGAATAATTTATATCTAATTTATTCACATAAATTATGAAGCAGATAAGTACTAAATAGCACTATATAACAAATCACATAATAAGACATTATATAATATTTTTTTATAACTATTACCTAGAAAATCCATTCAGATATTTAAAAATTGTTGAGTCGTTAATATTTAAAAATTGTTTTTGTTATTAATGAAAAAGCTCTTTTGTACAGCAAGTAACGGTGTATAAATACATATGTAAGTATTTTATATTATAATAACAAAAGAATATCATAATAAACAAAAACATCCTCTGTATTTGGTTTTAATTATTGCAATAATAAAAACATGTTTTTTTCACTGTGTATGATTTTTGCTTAGGTATGAACCACTACGTATTACTAATGTAATGACGCGAGTTATGACTATAAAATCTCAAGAGCTGTGCTATAAATGGATATAGCATATCATAGAAAAAAATAAAAATAACTCAGTTATGAGACAAAGTAATTAAGATAAGTGATATAAACATTTTTGTTTAATTGGCTTTAATTACAGCAATTATTTTTTTTTGGTACCAGTCAGTAATCCGTCTATTAGGTCGTCTAATTAATTTATAATGTATTGTTCACAGCAGCAAAAAAATGCAAAGTATTAAAAAATTTAAACAAAAATAGCCTGTTTTTAACAGAAAATAACATATTTGATTTTTAAGTCGATACGTCATTATTAAAATTCGAAAAGAGAATTTATTTTCCGAGATTTGTTTTACAAAAAAATGCCTAATAAATAAAATGTTTAATATGAAATTAATTTAATAAAAGTATGTTATTTTTTATCTGTCACAGATAAATAATATATGTATGTCGGTCACATACTAACAAGTTAACTTTATAGATTAATTTATAGACTGGATTAATTATAAAAATGTTTTAGAATATAAACGAATACCACTAATAAGATGTTTCTCGAAATGTAATCCACACAGCAAATCGCCACCAATGAATATTCATGATATCACCACACAAATGATAAAACTATTTTTAGCAGGGTTTATTTTATAAGAAAAAATAAATAAAACTGGTAAGTAGGTATTAAAAAGTTGCACAGTATAAGGTAACACGAAATTAAATTGTTTTTACACTTTGTTCCAAAAGTAAAAGTGGGCAATTTCGTTTAATGGTTACTTTTACTTTTTTGAATGTACGTCTCATTTCTGTGTCAGTAATGGCGTAACGATTCGCCTCATAATAACAGCAAATTACAGATTAATAATTATATTATTCATTTGTAATTTGCTGTTGTTGTGAGCCGAATCGTAATTTTTTTATTAACGTTATCACATTTCTTATCTTTTGTTTACTTCTTCCTAAAACTCTTTGAAATCTAAAAATAAGCATTACAATCATAACATAAGTTGTAAACAACCAACTAGGAAAGCAATAAATGTTTCATTAAAACTTATAATAAAAATAAATTCAAGGTTATTTTTTATAAAAATTTACATTTTTATATTACTTATATAGAATATTCGAAATGTTAATCGTGTTTGACCTTCATATGACCTCTGTTTAAAACGTTCAAAGTTTGTATTAATGTATTACGTATAATCATAGTATATTATCCTCTTGCAGATAGTATGAGGATAAAATAATACTACGTCTTATCATATATGTATTTTCCATTGAAAAAGCAAATATTATTTTTCGCATACGAATTGTTTTAATAACACATTATGTTTCAAAAATCATTTAGAAATGATTCACCTATAAATAATTTCATTTTTAAAAAATGGTAATTATATACTATATCTATCAACTGGCACAATCCGAACGCCATAATCAAAGAACAGTAGTAATATTTAAGTTTATTTATCATTTTGAATTAATTGCTTGTGGCAATGAATTCAAATTTAACAGAGACATACATAGTTAAAATATTTATAATAATATTAATTTGAAATTTTGGACTTAAAATGTAAATAAAATGGCTTTGAACAGATATTGACAAAGCCTCGCCGGTGTTGTTAACCTTGAACTACAAAACAACTTTCCAGCCCTGACGTAATAACCTCGAATTAATTCTCATCTATATTTACTCTAAAGCAATAAGCAATTTAAACACAGTAAATGATTTTCTGTCTTGTTTTTCCTGTTGAGATAAAAATACTAATACAATAAAGAAACATGAGATCTCCGTAGATATTTCAACGTTAGATACAGACTTGTTATTGAAAAGTTCAATAAATAAAACACATTGTTTTTCTGGTAAAACGTGAATTCATCATAAATTAGGCTACCCAAATCTTCAAGTAAATTGAAATTTAAATTATATATCCATTTTAGAGTTGTAAAAAAAGTTTTTATTAATGCTTACATAAAGTTTTTATTTTTTTATTATGAGTTATAAATTTTTATTTTTGTCAAGAAGACCTTTCAAAATAAATATTGCATATTACTTTTATAAGATTGTAGTAAAAAAGTGTAATAAAAAAATATTGTTATTGGTAAAAAAAAACTACTTATTGTATCTAAAACCACAAGAAACTTAATAAATAATAAAATTATATATATGATGGAGATTATTCCTACCTTTTTGGCTTAAAGGATAAAGTGATTTCTACAAAGCCCTCCCCATTTTGGAACGTTGAACAATAATCTTTTCTTTCCCTACCCTCAATAAATCGTTTAGAATGATCACCCACATTTGTTCGTTCGCCGGATTACGCCGACAAGACTTTTTATTGACATTCTTGTATATATTACACAGCGTAAATTTATTTTCTTAATAACGTTCTAAATCTTGAAACAATACATATTAGTAGGACGACCTCGGTCAATGGGATGGCGCAGTTTGGGTGATGATGAACTTAATTGAACACGATGGACGTGGATTTCAAATCCCCTCTAATGTATTTTCAGTTTTGTAGAATAGACGATTTTCAAACGCTAAAAGAAAAGGTAACAAAACGGAACAAAAAAAATAAAAACATCAAAACTTAAAAAAATGTAAATTTAGTATCTGTATGTTAAATATTCTTGTTGTAAAACGATAATTATTCAGAATTTTTATTTTTATGTCGTTGATAAAAAAAAGCATTTATTATGATAAAGGTATTGAGTCTCATTATATCGGTAAGTCGAATGGATTTAATAAAATATAATCTAAATAATTATCACACAACACGTTGTTATCGGTCATATTTCAAAGATTTCTAGTATTCACCTTTAATATACATATGTCATCGTACGGACAAACACTTCAATATTTATTTTTAACACTCCTTGCGAATCTATAGTTGTTTACGTAAGAAAATATGACGACTGAATTAAGATAATTATCTATTAAGATAATTTGCTGTTTTTATATAATGTGTTTAAATTAATATACATACTGGGATTTTTACGATACATTAATTTTATATTGTGAAAATTTATAATAATGTAACTTTAAGAACAAATTTTGCTCATAGTTATAAGCAATTTACTACAATACAACATTTATAGTATTTAAAAATGTAATTGGCCATAATGACCATGTATTGTATGTATGAATAACGACGATGGGTATCGTAAAATATTAAAACGTCACGCATATGTACATAACATACAAATGGAATTTATTTAATGAATCAACGAGCACTTACAAGAAGTGAACTTGTATTGAATAACTGAGAATGTTTAGTCTATTGTATGTAAATTAATGAGTTATTTGATTCGTTTCAGCTTTTAACAATGGAGACGGAAGCTATTCTTCCTCTCCGATGCCAATTTTGAATACGTCTTTATTTTATGTGACCAAAATTATTAACTTAGTATCTTTTGACGTAATATCCTTTTTTAAAAGAAAAAATACTTTCATTTCTTATACTAACTACAATTAACTGTAAAAAAGAACAAATTTAAATATAATATATATCACCTTAATCCATTTGAATATTGCGTCATAATTTAAGAATTTTGAATTGAAATCTATATTTTTATGTAATCTTGTATTATCATTTATGTGTACGTGATCAATCGCTGCGTGACGCTATCAGTAACGTTATCATTAAGGAGACTTACCGTAACAGTCTTTCATGTCTCTCCCTGTCGTAGTTGGCGACGGCGATGTAGTCGTCGGCGATGGCGTGGTGCAGCGGCGCGTGCAGCGCGTGCGGCGGCTGGTAGCGCTGCTTCCACAGCAGCTCGCTGGGGTACAGCGTGGGGGGCGGCGGGGGCGGCAGGTGCAGCAGGGGCGGGGGCGGGCCGCCGCCGTACCCGTGCGCCATGCCGCGCCACTCCTCCACGGAACTGGCCGAGCCGCCCGAGCGGACGCCGCTCACGCCCGAGTCGGAGCGCGAGTCCGCATCGCGCGCGCACACTATCACACAGTCGTCCTCCTCGGAGGCCACGGCGCTGCCAACACCATCCGCGCCCGCACTCACTTCACCACCACTGTTCGTACACTCGGCTTTCACTTCCTTTACGCACTTATTTTCCTCACTGATCTCCACATCACCACTTGCACTAACACTCTCTGCAATACCTGGAACAATATCAAAACGTTCAATATTAAAACTAAACTGCCAAAAAATCTAAATGTAGCAAGCGGTATTAAATTAAACTATGTAAATATCAATCAGCATCTTTTCCGCTGATATGGAGACTGACGTCAGCATTTTAGTATGTTGATGCGAGCACGTTTGGACGGCGGCCAATATTGGCCCATTCACACTACGCCCACTGACTTGCAAAAATGTGTCATGTGCTGACACCGACGAGCTCAAAATGAAGCATAACACAAAAGTATCAACTAACAAAACAACCGTGTAGTGCACTAACACGCAAAATAATGTTATTTTAAATTAGACATTTTACATGAATTTGAACGTAAGCTCTTTTTATGTACATAAACAATAAACATGGATGTCGTAATCACTATACTCCATATATCGTAGTCATCAATTAATTATGAAATCCGATCGCCACTTCGTATCACTTTCACAACGGGGGCCTCGGCTCCAGATAGGCGTGACAAGAATGTGTTATTGGAGTCACGATTAATTAGAGACTCCGGAAGAGGACAGCGACGTGGAAATATGATAAAATGTGCAAAAATATGTTGGCAAAGTTTTGGTATAGCGTGTCACACTCGCATGTGAATGACTGGCTGACCGCCAACTTATGAAGATAACATTTGACGAGACAGCATTTGGCTGAAAACCAGAACAGGGGCAATGTGGCAACATAGATATCTCTACAATCATGAATTCCTCAGTCAAACTTCCATTTTGATTGGATTATATAAAAGTAGAACTATAAAGTCAATATTTATATATTACTAAATTCAAAATCATTTCAGATAGAAAGAATATAATAACAATACATAAATAACGAAAACAAGTTGAATAAAATAAACACATCTAGTATTTATTCCATGTTACTCTATTCACGTACATATAAAATGAATGTGAATTAGCATTTAAATTAACACGCATTATAAATGGCCATATAAGGAATAGAAAGGATGATAAAAAGAAACGTTACCGGTGGATTATATCATAACTGAATATATTAAAATGTCCGTTGGCCAAATAAAAATGGACACGAAACGGCACAAAAGGAACAAGCGTGTGTGACAAAAGAGCTACAATGGAATTTTAATGAGAAGCTGTTAACGGCGATGCTCATTTACATAATCGCATAAATGATTATTCATGGCTAACAAACAGAGGAGCCGACCGCGCCGCCTCGTGCACTCCGTCGTGGTGTTGCTTTATATTCAACATAAGCAAATAGCTTTTAATAGCATTATCATGACATATTTTTTTCGCAACAGTACAATAATTTCTCATTATAATAATTTATTTATAGATGTACATCGACTTTTATTAATAGGTTTTACTTTTATTTCAATTTCCAACACATCAGAATAGTTCTTATAAACATAAACAATCAACTTAAAAAAAGTATAAAAGCACATTATGTAACAATTTTATAATTGAAGAAACATTCAATACAGAGAAGTAAGAATGCTCCGCAAAAGGATACGCCAGCCAGTGTAAACAAAACCTCCGAGACAATAGACCCGCGATCGGCGGCCGCGGACAATAGGGCAACAAATAACTCTCTTGGGGGGAGTGAGGCACCAAGCACCGAGCACAGCGTGACAGCAGCTGATTGACAAGACAAACGCTCACGCTCAGTCAGGCCGGCCCGGTGAGAGAGCCTTTCTTCATTAGATAGCAACGAGGCAAAAACTTGACACAAACTTAGTCTCGACTGGCGACGGCGTGTTCCGATTGAATTATTCATAAGTACTTGGAGTGAGTAGACGCAACTATTGCACCAACGCGACAGGCTGAAATGGCAATGTTAATAAAACACGCCACCTCGTTATTTAGGTTATGCTACCTTAAACGAAAATGTGTTCAACGATTACCTCAAAGGTTACGTCATCCGCACATGTGCTGTGTGTGCAATTCAAATAATTCAACTCATCTCGGTCGCATTTCCCGTAGTTACAATCGAGTGCCGAGAATAGAGTACTACGTCAGCTATTAACCGTCCAATAAAACGAGAACTCATAATGCATACTTGTGTTTCATTGCAGCGGAAACGGTGGGGTTAAAAGGTCAAAATCATCAAGTAGTTACCGAGTATATAAGATGTATGCAATTTAAAACAATATAGGTTGGTAATAATATGTTTCATGTCAAACAATAACGTTATCGAATCGATTCAATTAAAACACAAAACAACAAATTGCATCAAAATCTGATAACATTGACAGAGTCGCTATTCAGTTTCATTTTCCCCAAAAAGTGCTCTCAGAGTGCCTCCACTCCACAGACAACGACATGCGCATGTATTTCCCCCGAGCCCACTTCGTATAATAAGCGTCGATAGTTCCACAAACATGTATACATAACATTGATTCACGAGCGTACGAGCGTACAAGCGTACAAGCGTACACTACACGTATTTGCAATGCGATATCGCATGTTTGTCGAGTCGAGCGGAGATCTCGTTAAAACCACTAGAGCGTACCGACTCCGCCGACCGTATAATGAACACTTCCACTCGGACGATAACCGCTACTTAAAAGTACTTAATACAATATTTTAGCGATCGAGCTTTCTATGTGGACACGAGGCAATTATATCGATGTTAATGATGCAATACCTACTACCTACGTCTAACACAGGTGCAATTCGACTAAAAAAGAGTTACGAAGCAAACCGCAAACCGCAGCATATGCCGACACGTACTTCTAAAAGAGGTATGTATGTATATGGTTATATTTATAGATAGATAAGATATAATATAATTGTATTTCCAATAGTAAACTATATAAACGGCTAGTTTCTCGTACATACCTCGTACATACTATCTTCGATAGCGTATTGCGAGCTTCCGTGTGTAATTTCCTCCCTAAGTGTGTTATTCAACTCTGCAAAAAGTGATCGTGATCGGCCAAAGTATCAGATATCGTGACTGGTACACTACCTTGAAGGTATAATGGTTTCGTGGTTGCATCACGAGTCACGACGACCGCACCGCGTAAACTAGGTAATTGCGCAATGCATTACTTAGTGCGGGCTTCGACGCGAGAAATTTGGCGAGTTTGTATCTAATATAGTTATATTAGTATAGATTTTACATATTAATTAATGCTATTGGGTTATATTTACATACGAAACATCATTGTAAGTACGTAATATAAATTATGATAATATATACATATATGTTCATAATAAAACAGGAAAAGAAAATAACAATAGTATACAATGTTAATGCTTTACAAATTCTGCCGACTGAGATGTAACACGCAGGTGATTCAGATAAATGGACATTTCTTCATTAAAATTCTCAATTAATAAGTTAAACGGTTTCTTTATGTAAATATTTTAATAAGTAATAAATCATTCTCAAACGAAACTGCGTAGGCACCGTATTATATATAGCGTTGAGTCATTCGACACCAAATAAAACAACAATGCGGTTTAAATTTCAACGAAGTGTTTCTGCGAAATAATAATTAAATTCACTGACTACAAGACATGTTTACTACATCACTATCTACATAATAAGTAAATATCGGTACGTTTAGAACAAATGAATAATTATGAAAATTGGAACGTGTGTGGAGTGCGGGTCATTAGAAAGTTTAATAACAATAGCGATAAGCACAAACCGAGAGGCATGCCGGAGGTTAACAATGCACAACGGCACACTCGATAACACTGCCGATTAAAGGTCATCTGCTGCACGATTCTACGTGGCGTGTTTTGTACCAATTGAAAATATCTTCTGTTATACTATGATAAGGTATTCATTATATTATTGAACATCACGTATAAAATCTTCTATTTTGTAGTATATAAATGTCTTAAAGTTTATTGCCCATATGTGTCAATTAATAATGATTTGTTTTTAAAAAAAAAGCTTTCATATTCTACCTTAATGTAAATATTAAAGTACCTAACTTTAAGTAAATCAATGTATTATAATTGGTGAAAATTCATAGTAAACTAATGTATACCTTACAACTAACTTTCTTTGACCTATAAATTGCCTAGATTTTTAGAAGAAAAGAAATCAAAAACTCTATATTAATACTCACAATTAAGTGCTTTTACAACACTGTTATACCTCTCGTAGTAATAAATATCTCGAGCGGCACTAACACTAGCTATATGTTTCACACTTGCAATTCCTTTAACCAAAGCGGGCCAATCACCAATGTACAAAGTCACTATCACAAAAATATCCAGGCTATAAAAAGGATCCTCGGCGACCGTTGAAAATTAAAGCAATCCACTTGTCCTTGAATGCGGTCAGGAAGTCGAAGCGGCCAGGCGTTCACCTGCACAGTGCACACACACCACTCCGGTCGGTCGGGCTATACGTGTAAGTATTTAATATGAACGTGCAAAGATCACGACTGTGCTAAAACGACTGGTATTGCGGACAGCAGACGTGCAAAACCTTCGATAGCGCACAAAGAACTGAACGCGGGGAAGTGGTAGCCGGCGGTGCGGGGGTTGCGGGGCGGCGCAGGGCGGAGCGCGCGGGGGGGAGCGGGGCGGGTGGTGCTGCGACGTAGCACTACGTAGCAACAAGTGAACGGCAATGCGGGTGTGAAGCGAGAGGGATGGCCGGGGAAGCCCCCCACCCCCTTCTCCCGCCGTGCGAGGGTGCGGGTGTGCGGGGGGCGCGGGGGCGCACCTGACGGCGATGCATGCACCCGTCCTATCTGCTATCAAAGTCGACTGACTACCTACGATAACGTTACAGGAAGGGCAGCTGTTCATAATCACGATACTCGATAATTTACAGCTTTCGCATTGCTTGTGGGAACGTTGAGTCTTTTTATGGATTTGGAATTGAATTTTTTATATAAAACGATATATTTTACTTTCATTTAATGGGTTTTGGTTAAGAGAATTTAATTATTTGTTGTATTGTTCTTACTTTATCTAAAATTAATATCAGTTTTATATTTAACTTTAATCAATCTAATTTATACGCTCATAAATAAATTGCAAAGGAAAGTTTTTAATGATAAGATTCAGACCACTCAAATTGATAACTAGTACATTACGGATCAATGACTAAGTCGTATCTGTAAGTAAACAAAGGTATTGAATTCATAAATAATTACCTACTAAGTAGTAGTAAATAGCGCATACCATATATTTAATAATAAATTACGATAATTTAACATATGCGCCATAAGTACATAATAATATATCTGTTGTATTTGTAATATAATATTATGAAAGAGAGTATTAAAAGATTTCATATTAAAATAAGCTCGAAAAGCTTTTCGATGTCAACAAAAATAATATGATAAGACGACGTAATCGTAAAAATAACCAATTTAAATATAAATTCGTCCAATTTTAAACAACACAAGCAGATATCGACCGTTGACCAACACGCCGGCGATATTAACGACCCGGCAACCATTTGGCGGAGTCCCAAGTATTCGTAGTGTCATATAAATTGCTTTTAGTTTTATCACTAAATGCTGAGCTAACATCATGTCCGCTTACTTCTCGGAAACGTGTGATACTTTTGTAAACAACTTGCGTTTGTGTTGAATTGTTAGATGTTGTTATTCATTTTTGATTTAGTATTATAATTTCATTTAGTAATAAAAGTATTATTATTAGATATGTTATATATATATTTTTAAAGATAACTTTTATTCTATTATTATTATTTCTTCTATTATCTATATTGATTGTTGTATTGTGATTTTATAACAGACATTATCAGTTCTTGTTACAAGAAATATGATAAATTGACATTTAAGTAAATATTATTTAGAATTTTTTGTCAAAACACGTAAGGAGGTCACGTATTCGTTTCTGTTTTGTGCTAATGGTGTTAGCGACGACATGCAAATAAGTATTGCCATTTTATTCTATTTATTTTTTTGTTTTACACATACACAATGTATCAGATTTTTTTAAGCACCTATTAATAAAATTGTAACATCAATATGCACTTATTGAGTCATACCACTCTACTAATTTGTCTTTGTTAATTATTCTATTTAGTTTCACTTAAAAAGCGATAACGTGTGTATTCGCTAGATCAAGGTACAAAATTTATTTTACCTATAAATTCTCCTTTTTATATAAATTTCATATGTACTGTACGAGTGTTTCAATAGTACAATCTTACTTCTGCCGTGTGTAATTCCTAAAAATAAACGTTTACCGCGCAATCTGTCCATAGATAGGTTAGATAACTCACACAGCTAACGAAAGATAGGAAACGCAAACACGGCAGTCGATAACCTGGTTTCAGCGACTGATAACGAACCCACTCTTATATGTTTAAACAAGCTTTATCTAAATAATGCTAATAATTACGATAGCGACAACGAGCGTGAGCAAAATATTTTTGTAAACTTCGAAATGTTCTACGTTATCGTGTATTAACAGTTTACAGCCGACATTGATCTGGACTTTCCGGTCAGATTTAGTACTGATTAGGCTGATTAGAGAGTTATGCAACTATCCATTCCATCTAGAACGGTATTAATTATGAATAATTAATAACAAATAATTGATAACATTAATATGATAGTATACATATAATATATTAACGTACATATATACTTGTCGTTAAAGTAAATAACGAAGCCTTTGTGTAATGAATAACGTTATTACTGTATACAGCGCTACATGGCAAAGGTTTACAAAGCGAAAGGAATATATCTATATATATACATAAACAGACTTACACAGACATCGCAATTTCCTGACAACGACAACACCGCTTGGGAGAATTTACGGCGTATCACTATAAAATTCCTGAACCGTCTAGAGCACGTTTACAGCACTAATAGATGTATGAGGACATACATACATACATACATATATGAGCGACAACAATCTCAACAATGACTTATTATTTTTCTTTCCTAAGTGTGAAATAACACTTTAAAAATGTTAAAAACGGCTTATTTCATTTAGCGTTATCGATAGCTTACACAGCTGTGTACGAATAGGAACACATATACTTATAGACTGATATATATAACGATTGAATTAATTTGACGATATTGTGTGTGTGTGATGCAATAGTGATGAATCATGATGATATTCTGTGGACGTCTCGCTAACTCGTTGAACACCAGATATTATTGTTATATTAACAATTCTATAAAACATTTTAATGTACAATTGATATACGTTCTAATTTAAATATTTATATCCTGCTACTCCCGTTGTTATTATGACGAATATAATATCGAATGTTATTTATAAATTGTATATTGATTTACATAAACAAATAACTATTAAATAATGTTTTTTTTACATTATGTTTTCCGTAACAGAAAAAAATCACGTGACTGCTACTAATAATATCAAAATTTGGCAAACTTGTTTATCCAATATCAAAATATACTAGCCATTGCTTTCAATTTAAACATCTAATATTAAAACAATATCCAAGAGCCAGATAGGCTATTGCTATTAAAGTAGGTACGACTATACGTATAAAGACACATGGAGACAGTGCAATAGTAATGAAAGATCGATTGTCAAAAACCACACGACGCAATAAATAGTTGTCTCGTGGAGAGTAAACATTGGCGTTCAGCCGCATTCATGCATAATTGATGAGGGTTCGAGCGAGCGTGTGGATTCCAGGCGGTCACGACTCGGCCGGGCCGCGCTCCCGAGCCTCCGGCAGCCATTTTGTGGAGCCTGCTCGCCCCGATCGCGCACTACTTCCAATTTTCAATTTTAATACCATATGAGATGCACACTGTACTGTTGTATCTAACATTTATGCAGAATTAACTTCCGTCACTTCCGTTACCCATCCACGTTACGCTCCATCGTAACACGTAACACATTTAACGTCCCATTGCCAACACTCGTCACAGTAATGAGTTGCATGCATTTAATAACAAATGATCGTTATTAGTTTCTATTGTTACCGATTGAGTAAATAGAGCATGAGGCGGTGTAATAACATAATAAATTAAATAGTACAATACATGTGGCCGCGTGGAACTCTCACACACGGCCATTGTGATGCGTAATTGTAATCAAAAGTCTTTTCTTTTTAAATGAAACAGTCATCGTTCATAAAGGCACTTACTATTAATTAGTGAACAAAGATAAAGAAAGAGTCTAGGATAATATTTAAGATAGAACTGACTAAATTAATTAAAAACATAATGACCAATATTATGCTAATGATTTTTTTAATAATTTTTATACCGAAAACAAAAAGAAAAAAACAAAAGAAAAGTATTTAAGTTTTTTTTTGACATTCAAACCAGGAAAAAATATATTAACACAAGGTAAATCGTAATCACAGGCACCATAACAACTGAGTTTATCACAGAGGTGTCTGCCGACTCAATTTTACGCAGATATTCTGCGGTCGAGTCCCTCGGCCAAGCGTTCATTACGGATGGAAGTCAGCCAGCAGCGCGACCGGCCGCGGCGCGGGAGAGGTGAGCGAGGAGGGCCGCGGGGAGTCGTAATAATATGAAATGAAATACCGTGCCCGTACGTCTGCCTGTAACCGCAGCTCGCAGGCCGGGCTGACGCACTCGCCAGAACCTACTGTAATTATTATAGTCGAACGTATGCACGTCAATTTACATTTTTATTATTTATTTTTTTCATTGTCACGCTTTATGCCTCATGTACCACAGTAGGCAGATAGAGCCTAATCTAATGTTATGACCGCCAAAACCTGGAGGCATTCCATGTTGAGTGGCGGAACTCAACGACGCGCTTTGCCTAGACGCCAAAGCGAACACATGAAAATATTAAATATTTAATTGCCTCGAATGAGAATCGAATTCACAACCTGTTTTATTTAGTCGCATTTTATGCCCCTGCGCCACGACTGGCCTCATTTACTTTTATATATTTTCGTGAAATACATGAAACTTTATCAGATTCCTTACATTATTTTCGTATCTAAATCGACAGTTTATTCATTGACATTTTGGTCCGTCCGCAGGCAGCTAAACGACGCAGCCACATTTCCTGGCGTCGAACCACCCATTGTTACAATTTGTACTTTTTTGCTCACTTATCAAGAATGGCGTGTGCGTTCGCAGCATATAAATAAATGTTCACGCGCAGTTTCTATATGCGATATTTACTTACGTGTGGGAAATGAAAGTCAGTAGAATAGGCTGCTTCGTCAGCAGAGAATGATGTTATAGGTATTTACCTACTACTTCTTTTACAGTTTCTCGTTTATAACAATAATTATGCAAATATTGTCTCTTTCTATTAAAGGAAATGCTATTCCGCTATTCAACACGCAATGCTTCCAGAATTCGGTGGAAAGAAGGAAGCGGAGTGTCTTATCACTAGACTGAGAAAAAAAAGAAATGCTATTTTGTGACATTAACAACAATGTATAAATCCTTAAGATCATTCTTTAATGCCTTGTTTATTATTAAAGTACCTCAACGTCCATATATAGTATTAAGCAGAAACCATTTGCAAGCATTTACATAATTATGCGCTTCTACATAATTATGCTAATCTGGCCACAATAAATAATTTAAAAACCTACGTTTCTTTTAATTATGTAATCTGATCTATATGTTTGTTATAAATATTATTCACATTTAATCTATTGGTTATTCCAAAATTATTATTAATGTTCTATAAAATATACTTAAATTTATATAATAATATTGTAATAAAAAGAATGTATATTTATAGCGCAGTTGTAACAATTATGTATTTAATTAATAAGGAAACATTGCGGAAAATAACCAACATAATAATCGTGATCGGACACCGTAACCATTCTAGATTCCTTGGAATTATGTTGTCATTGTGTAAATAGATCTGTGATAAGTGAAATAAGGTGTCTGATGCTACATCTTTATTTAACTTTTTTATATATTTTTTTTTTAAATGAACTGCGCTCATAATATTTCATATTAAAGCCAGCTAGTTTACAACTGGCTTTTAAACTGGCTGTACAAAACAATGACGCTACACAACTGTTCTTGTTTTACGATTGTTAAAAATATCTACCATACATCAATATTGGCTGAAAACTAATGACTGCGTGTCGGGACTCGGCTATTATACATCACAGTGGAGCCTGCCTAAATCTCCCACAAAGGGGAGTGGCCTCCCTGGCTTATTCAGAAAGGCCGCATTAAGCGCTCGTTATTAACAGCAAACTGCAGGTTATCAAGGGTTTCCTTAGAAAACCACCCAACCTGCTGTTTGGTAATTTGGATACATGCCAAGAGATGTTTCGATATGCTACTTTCAAATTTATAGGATCTCTACTAAATAGGTACCTATTGCAATTGTAGGATATGGCGTCTTTTATTATATATTTTAATGAATAAAATATAAAGTATTTTTATCGCTAAGTTAGAAATAAACACTTATATATCGACAGCAAGTTGGTAATGATTGTTGACGTGAGCAATGACAAAAGACCAGCTTTTAATTTAGAATTCCTATCGTTAAAAGATTATTGAACTGTAAAAGGGCGATGAGGGAAATGTCACAATTGCGGCGCCCTGAGGGCTAAAAGGGGGATCGGGGAGATTGTGAATATTGCGACATTTAAATAAAAACGTTAACCTATTTTATTCAATAAAGGACTATATTAACTTTTGAGACTATTGTTAGTTTATATATAAACATTTAATAACGTAAATCAATTTAAAACTAATATTCTTAAAATAACGTATGAAAACAAGAAACGCTCGATAAAACTAATTAAAACGGAGCTCAGTTCTTATCTTTTGAATAAATATTTAGCAAGTTATTTATATTAATATAACAATTTATTAAATTCTGAATCAGATAAAAATACCGAATAAAACGAATTATCAATATTATAGTAATATCTACATGGTAAACAGAAATACTTATCTTTTATTAAGAAGTCACGTCTTTGATCTCCGTTTCTTGGCTGTCTAATCTAATAACGGTATGAGCTTCCGCTCCCAGGCAATTGCCATGGAAACGATAAGACCTCGCGCCGTCGACTCAAACATCCCCAACTTTATTTATTCTCACAGAAGCCGCCCCTTCGAGCAGCTGATTTCTTTAATCGTGAATAATTTCCCTTTGTGCTCGAATTTCACAACATATCAAATGTATTTTTACCGTCTTATATCAACGACAATGGAAACTACTTTACTTAAATTTATTTTAAAAGATAAACTATCAGCCTTTTGATACACGATTAAAATACATGTATTGAAATTCAATGCAATTAAAAACGAACATGAAATGTCAGACGTCTAGTTGCAATTACATTTAAATACCTTTAAGTATTCACTATTGTCTTGGGTTAAAGAACAATTAAAATGGAATTAAGACTGTGAACAGTACAAGTGCGTAAAACGTGAAGAACAGGGGTCAGATGACTAACGTAGAGCAAAAATAGTATTATTAAAATAATATTAAAGCAATTCTATATCTTAAGAAATAGAACATAGAGGTTCTTTTCCAGTATTTCATATTTAACAGGTGATATAGAACACAACAATGTGGGTAGACTGCCACGTCAACCCTTCCCTCGCGGTAAGAGGGTCCACAAAATATGTGTACCTACCAACCCTTTTCCTTTTACCCACTCGTTTTTATTCTCGTATAAAAAGAAAACATTGATGTAAGATGTGAAAGCATAGGAAGGGTTCATGTTAAATTGTTATTTTTCCTTTTAAAACATATTTTCCATCTGTCTTTTGTAATGGATGTAGACAAATAGAAAAGAATTAAATAACAAATAGAGCTATATAATTATACATCTCAGACAAAAGAATGTCTCTAAGACATTTTAAAATTTCTATATATTTGTATATATTTGCATGTTGTTTATAGAATTCATATTCTATCATCTGACATCTACGTATCCAGTTAATAGTGTTGTATATAAATTAAGAATGGCAAAAAAGTGATTTACGGATTTATATTTATAGAATTTAACATTATCGCAATAATATAAAATAAAGAAGCCGAAAACATCGAAATACCTACAGGAGTGTATCAAAAACAAACCGTGAGTCATATTTGATAGTCTCGCTAGGCGACAACTTCTGAGCTGTATTGTATTCAACTGTAACCGGTTAACCAGTTGCGCTAAGTAAATTTGATCGCAATACATTCAATTTAAATGCCAATTTAGTTAAAACGGCAAGGCCAACGTTATCATGCGAAAATCGACAAGTTTAAAGTAGGCCACAGCGAGCAGCGACTGTGGTAAGGTAACATTCCTTTACATTTACAGTAGCTCGATTTACGTCGTTCATGATAGTTTCATTTTCACGTCCCAATGACTTCGTTGCTCGCTCACTTCTACAATTCTGTCTTTAATGGTCATTTTATAACCAATTGAATATGGTCTCTGCTGGTTCAATAGGTCGTTTCTTTGGTGTGAGGCGACTGATACGCGGCGAGGGGAACGGGAGGTCTAGAAGTGGTGGTTTGAATTTTTATTCGTATTGAGTCGCGGCGCGTGACGGGCATGATGCCCGCACTCTACTTATCCATAGAAGAGTTGCGCAACGCACAGACAGTCATATCGCCTTCGTATTCTATTGACGCCATTATGGCTTCACTTTCTTAACCTACATTAGGTTAAGTTCATGTGTAAATTAAAGATATATGAAAAATTGTGTTATTATTATATTTAACGAGACTCAATGTAATGGCATTTTTTGCTATAAACATATTAAGGACATGTCCTTTTTAGTTTTACCCATGTCTGAAATTGATATGACAATGAAGTTATTATGATAGTTATAAAACTTACTCTTATTTACATCACACTAAAGATTCGGCGTTAAAATTTAAAGTTTAATTCTTATAATTATCATAAAAAATATATTAAGCATTTATTTACAGAAACAAATTACATGTTTAAAAATTAAACGTACCTACTTTTATATTAAACAAAATAAGTATCGTTAAATTGCAAACAATTTAAAACTTCAATACCAATGCCACTTCATAAAAAAAAACAAAAAAAACTGCCCTCCAATATAGCTCGTGGAAAAATACTATCACATAATCATGTATTCATACGAATAAGTCGAAAGCGAATATGGTCTTGTAATAAAAACAAAATCAATTCAAAGTCATCTTGTTAACATGATCCACATACATACATATTTGAGAACAATCGCTATATGAATGCGTGAATACCGTTAAACCGCTAAAACATAGAATATATACATTTACATTTATTCCGAGCGACGGGAAACCGATCGTAAATTCATATAAACCGGAATAATTAAATTCTAAGAACGTGAGAATGGTTACCAATACACAAAATTTCCAAATATTAAATCTGCGAGTTTCAATTGCTGGGTGGATGGTGTAACAGGTCCTAACGTACTAAATACATATAATTATGCTTAATTTACGATATCTTCGTAACGAGATTACTTGCTGAACTGGTTCCAGCAGCACACTCAATTAACGTCCATCCGGTAAATTAAATCAAGATCGGCTGAATGTTGTT
>JAATLQ010034040.1:100979-205712 GCA_013421005.1 Heliconius erato x Heliconius himera | reverse complement strand
CGGAATAATTAAATTCTAAGAACGTGAGAATGGTTACCAATACACAAAATTTCCAAATATTAAATCTGCGAGTTTCAATTGCTGGGTGGATGGTGTAACAGGTCCTAACGTACTAAATACATATAATTATGCTTAATTTACGATATCTTCGTAACGAGATTACTTGCTGAACTGGTTCCAGCAGCACACTCAATTAACGTCCATCCGGTAAATTAAATCAAGATCGGCTGAATGTTGTTACATTACTGTTCTGACGCATATGATTTTAATTTATTTTATATTATTTAATATTCTAGTACCGTTCTATAGTATTTTGATGTAACTAAGAGCGGAAGTATTGCTTTCTAATAGCATCCGAGTTGTAATAAAGTTAATAGATCTCACGTATCCACTAATTAATCAAAAAGGCAGAAGTCATTGCCTCAGTGGGCGTTCATAACTCAAACTTAATTAAATGCCAAGTTCCTTGACACGCGCTAATTATGTTACAAAGTTATTATTTACTTGGTAAGAACTTTAAAAGATTTACAATATTAAATATTAAAGTAAATATCTTTTAAACTAACAACCCTCCACTTAGTGACGAATTGTCAAGAACATAAAATTACATTATGTCAATAAACATCTTAAGAGTTCCATTTTTCCATACGAAGCTTTACGAAGAGATTTGTTGTGATTATACATACATATAATTGCAGTACTCGCGGCCATTTGTGGCGCAGGAGCACAAAGGTGTGACTGTAAACGCAACAGGTTGTGGGTTTGATTCCTATTAGAGGAAATGAAACATTTAATATTTTCATTTCTTGCTTTAGTTAAGGCAAGGCGCGGCGTTAAGTTCCGCCACTTTACACACAATGCCTCTCCTGCTACATGACAACAATTTGTGCTTCATTTTATAACATTTATGAACACCTACGAATCGATGAACTAAACAGCCAATAAATTAAACTCTCAATCAACGTACGGTTTTATTACAGAATGACGTCACGCCATAATCAAGAAACCTATTTGCGTCCGCCCGCACTAACATTTATTTGCCAAAAGCTATTAATTACAGCCGGAGAATAGAATATCTCGCCGGCTAATCCCCCGGAGACGGTTACGGTTACTGACAGCGCTGATTAATGCCTGCGGGAGTCGTTAGACACTCAGAACTTTGTACACTCCTTGGACGTGACGAACGAAAACCTCCATTTAGGCCATGATACATTTTAGGTCTGAAGGAAAAAAAAGGTGAATGTAAAACAGGTAGCGATCGGTATTGGTGTTAATTAACGATATTTGCACTAACGGTCGTCAAAAACAAGAAAGCCACTTGAAACGACAGTACGTACGACAGTAATATACTGGGATGATTATACCGAACAGCCAATGTACGAGTTGAGACGGCGACGCTGTGGCAGTAACCACGTCGTGTGAGGAATATAAATCCAATCAACTGTTTGTTTCTACGAATCCAGGTGCGTGACAGGGAGAACTGGTTATGCGACACAGAAACAAGGTATTAACTTATACACTAAAATGTCGACACGCTCAATGTGGCATCCAAGTTATTAAATGTCGAAATACCAAGAAATAAGACATTGTTAATATGAACTGTTTGCACAAATGCTACTTCACATATGGGCAACATTGGAAACTTGAAAGGAAAGTTGTTTAAATGTGTAGCAATATTGTTTGTCTTTACACTGGCGAGCCGTTTTTAGAGTGTACAAACTTTGACATGTTGACGGCGGAGCGCCGTATTGCTGCAACGGATTACAGCCGCGAGATCGAAATAGGTCACCCGGGAGGGCGATAAATAAAGACTATGTATGAACGAACCTGATGCACGCCGCTCCACATCCGCGTGCGTTCGATTGCCAGACTAAAAGTAAATAACAAAACATTCCAATATCCATCTCACCAGCTTCTAAGATAAATTTCATTATTTATAAATTGTGAACGCATCTAATGGGACTTGTATGTAAAATATGTGTTAACGCAACAATAAATTGGCGAACTAATGTTACATTAGAGTAACGCAGGCTTTGTGAGAAATATATTTTCATTTATTTTCGCCATAGAATCACAGTTTATGTTAACAAAGGTCACCTAGAGGTCATACTTTATACATTGGTATACCAGTTACGGATTTAATAACAGCGAGTGACTATTATTGTACTTAAATGCTATAATTTAATTTTATACATGCCACGGATTAAAATACAAGTTATCCTTGAAGGAAAAATGTAATATACGAGTACATATAATTTACACTAATATTGCAGTGTCATCATAATATATATTTACATTACTTACATGTTACAAAAATAAATTTAATAAATTCCAATAAAACAATGGACTATATTACGAAATATCACATTTTTATGTTTGTCTTGTTCGGTTTTATCGGCAATTGTGCAAATAGTGTTGCGCAATCAATCATGAACTTTATTGGCGATAGTCGACGTCGAGCGACGCCGGCAAGGTTAATAGAATACAGGCGGTGCACATTGGAAACAGTCGCGGCTGCCAACGTACTAAATGTATGTTTTTATTCATAAATAAATAGCTTTTAATACAATTATGTTACTAGAAATGTATTATTCCGATCTAAATTCAAAAGTAAATATATAATCAAATTATGAAAACTAACAAAAAAATAGAATAATTTAACTTTTGTATATAAGTCTTTAAATATTGGGTTATGTGAAAATATCTACAAAATTTCTAGGTAAGTAATATAGTCTTTGACAACGACAACTTCTAGGAACGATTAATATTATCAACATAAATTAAAACTGAAATTTACTGTTGCCGTATCTTGCCAAAGTTTAAATATAATTGAAATAAAAATGTAACGGCATATCGTATAGTAGGAATATTACGAGCGTGTGTCGCGTGTGCCGCCGTCTACGCACACTATCAGTTGGCGTGAATTCAATTCCTGTATGGAGTATTTTGGGAGCCACGCGCGCCGCTACTGGTGGGCTGACTGCCTGTTTACAAATACTAGGTGAACTCGATTCGATTCCGCAAAATGTGTAAACACAGTGCCAAAAAAGATTGCCTCAATCGATATATGTATGTATTTAATGTTATTTCAATTGACGGTATGGTGAAAATATTAGAGCAAACATGGGATTACTCTTACTTATCTATTGCGTCAATCATCATAATAGAGAAATGATTTCGTATTATAATTCTTTATTCTTCGCTTTCCAGAGCCGAATTTGGTCAAGCCAGAAAAAATATAATATTTTAAACGTATACACGTCTAAAAACCAGATCATAATTACATCCATAAAGCCATAGAGTCGGCAGTAGTACGTACTCTAGCCAACTACGCCACGATAACGATAAATCAAAATATGAGTATATGACAGCAGGAAAAACCGACAATATGTAATTACTAGAAGTATAATATGTACTTTAAAAATATATATTGAACGTCAATATTTAACCACATTCATATTTTTTACAGTTATAAATTATACCGTAAAATTAACACAATCCTCGTAAACAAAACGTACCTCTTTTAAAAGTCAAACGGGTATAAATAATTGATGAATTGGCCCCCCGTAATGTCATCATAGTAAACAGATATCGAGCGGGACAGAAGGTGATCTGAGCAGGTACTTACTTTTTTCATTTAATAGAATATTATAACTAAATTCTACAAAATATTTACATAAATTGTAGCTTGTGTGTTACTGTGATGTATAAGCTACATTATTGTAAAGTTACATCTAAATCAGTTAAGTGATTTTTGCGTGACAGTGGAACAAACATCCTCACAAAGTTTCACATTTACAAAATTATATTAAATATTATATTAGTCTATATATTGTTAAATATTATTTTTTCGTCACAAAAAAATTAAAAAAGCATTTAAAGTTGAACATATAGGCACTTTGGATGTTGCGACCGATAGGAAAGGCAGTACGCCCGTGGAATAACTTACGAATGTAATAAAATTCCCTGTTGTATATATTCCGCCGGCTGGTTTCTTGGTACTGTGTTAATAAATATTCCTGTGGTCCAATCGTATGCGAAATATTTGCGATGTGAAAACTATTTAATTTTCGTCAAAACTTGTCATGTGTCATTTTATAGAAACGTATTAAAGTTGTGACATAAAATAATTAATGATCGACAGTTATTAATTTTATTACTTTTACCGCAGAATTGACTGTTCGGTTTTTTTTTGACACAAATTTCGTTGGTTTATTAAAAATATTATAAGTAATAATATTCGACGACAAAAAGTTACTTCCATATAAGAAATATAAATGTATATTACATTATTAGTAAATCGTTACATTAGAAGTAGGTATATAGAAAATACTATTACGATAATCGTTTATTTTAGAGTCACGCTGCATTCCACACAGCAGTGTAGGCAGAGGGAATCTCACTTTCCGCAGAATTCTGGAGGTATCGCGAGTTAAAAGGTAGTGATCGAGATTTTTAACAACTATTTATATAATAAAAATGTTTATTTATTGCCTAAGATATTCAATATTGTATCTAAATAATCCGCTCCCACTCATCTTAAGCACGAGCACTCAAAAATGATAGTACAAACTGACAACTTAACTAACGAAACAGGTCAAAACACGAACAAAGTGCCCCTTGAATCGACAAAAAGAGGTCACTGACTGCTCAACGGGGTGGCGTTGGCGGGGTGAGGGTGGAGGGGGCGTAATAACAATTTGAAAAAAGGAACCCCGAACATCTGCCACACATGTGCGTTAAGTTTCATACACTAGGATAATGCAAGTTGTGAGCGCAAGTTAGACACACAGACTAGAAGGGTCGTGCATTTTTATGTAGAACTTTTTGCCTTCATGATTTGTGATTGATTGGGTTTGGATAGTACAATATTTTTTTTATTGATTGCAATAATATTATACAAATTTTATAATGAATACTGTAATAAAGTGACACATATTCAATTTATTTATAATTACACATTTAAATATAGATATGTATACGCATTACGCATAAGACATTAAATATTAGAAAAGAATTATTTAACATTACGAAGCAAAAATCCAAATCATGTATAATTTGGCTCGCTCTTTTTATTGAATATTGCATGTCTATGCATTTCCGAGAAGATCGAAGTCGAATTGGATCGGCGCCAACCACTTTCATCGCTGAGATGTAGAGGTCGTTGGAAATTGGCGTTTATATTTTTTGAGTCTACCGTAGAAATAACGTATTTACTTTATAAGTAATGATTACAATTCAGGTCGTCATGACACAGGGGCACAATGTGACTATAATGCGATGGTTGCAGGTTGGTGAATTTATTAATATTTTCACTGAGTTTCGCTACTAAAGTGAGGAACGGAGTGTCTTAACACTAGGTTACCTCTGCCGACCCTACTATATGCGGAATCCAGCATGAATCTGATTTTTTTCAATTGATATATTAACACGGATTTCATCACAGCTAATTCTCCGGTATTATTATCACATACATGACGAATAATTATAAATAAAACGTTCAAACGTATTGGAAAGCAAATTATATAATGACGAGTATGACAAACACGCAATCCTAAACTGTCTGATTACATTTGTCAACAGCCACATCTCGACACGAGTCGTTCAAACAGCGATGACGCAAAGTGCTCGTGTGTACACAATTTAAATAACATTATTTTTTAGACTACACAAACAATGTAGTTATCAATTCCATTAAATTTACGAGCGAGTCGTTCAACAAGTTCGTGTCGACGCTAAAGTAATAGGAATAAAGATCGTGGCTCGGCCTTTGATTCGTGAGTCCCCCGGGGCGAGATGATCTCGACGGGCTCACAAATGCCCCCATCGCCTTTTCTCGGAGGTTTGTTATTCTACACGATGTATAATGGACGGTTATTATTGTATCACATTCATAAAACATTTGCCTTACGTTATTATTAAATATCTTATAAATTTAAAAATAAACTGAAGTCATAAGTGGGAGTATTTGTGTATTTGCAACTATTTTTTTTTTTTTTAATTTTATTGGTAGACAAACAAATGAAAGGTGTTTTTAAGAATAAATAAATTAAGTAATTGTACTATGCTATCACTTCTTTAGAACCAATAGCATAATGACAATGCTATATGCCATAATCGCAGATGTATCGGTGGCACGGACCGCGGGGCGGGAGGAGTGGAGGGGAGAGGGGGGAGCGGGTCCCGTTAGGAGAAAGTAGCCGCCTACACTCCGGCGCAGATCGTGACGACTGGACCGGTCACTAGCCGCCATCTTGGATACATTCGATTGGTTTCAAATCTATTAAATAAATCCAATATAAAGAAGACACCACGAAAACAGATAAAATACCACGACGAGACGAGTCATCGTCGTATCGCCTGATCTATTCTATCTTTATTAACGCTTTTTCTAATTTATTTTATCTCAAGAATATTCATATGTTAACTGACGAAATCACTTTCTCTTATGCAGTGAAATCTTTAAAATGGAGTTAGTCATAAAAATGTGCAAAAATATAATAGTTACATTGTCTAGTATATGGGTAATGATGCATTATCTTAAAAGTAATGGAATTGTAGAATATTTTACATTTATATTGATTTATGTTTTACAGACATTTTCAAATATTATTACATTTTAATTATTTAGATAATAATGTTAACAAAAAAGTTGAAGCCAAACGGAAAATCCGCCTATACATGTATATTATGTATTACATATACATACGTTAATAATATGAATCATATCTACGAATATATTAATATTCAAAGTAATTCATTATACAAAAAAACATATATTATAAATTTTAATTCCGCAAGAAGTATAATAAAATCACGGTCTCAATAAACATTTCATAACTATGGTCGATGGTCGAAGTGGACTTGCTTGACCGGTCGCAGGTGCGCAGGAGTTGATAAATGACACACACCTATTCCGACCCTGAACTATGTTAAATATACACATTACAATTAAGGAACTAAATACCATATCTAAATCTTTTAAGTCTTTATATAAATGAAAATAACTTTATATTGGTATATATAAGTTATTTATATGAAATAATAATTTATTGTATAAAGTAATTGTATATGGGAAATCCGATATGACTACGTTGATTAAGCGAGTGATGGAAAATTCATATCAAAACACGTGCCAATACAGTTGTGAAGTGTTCGTGATTTATATCACAAATAAATAAACATCTCATAGACATCGAATGGTAAATGTACCTACTTATATTTTGCCTGTTTAGTAAATTACAATATTATTTTAAAAAGTAAGTACTCAGGTAACCCTGTTATTTTAAAATTGTAAAAGTTATCTTAGATAATCCGTCGCCAGCGGATATGCAAGGAAAGATTAATTATCAAAAATAAAAATTTTATCGTAGACAACATAATCTTACATAAAGTATTAATTATTAGTGAATGTTAGTATTTAAATAAAATTAAGTTTTAAATATCAAATATTTATCGAGCTACTGTAGTAACGACTTTTATTCAACCGATTTTTATATTATATGTGTATGTATAAACAATGTTTGCAAAAATATAGAAGTTATGGATGTTTTAAAATCCGGCTACAGGACGATGACCCTTCGATATGCGGGCTCATTAATGCAATAAAGACAACCGTCGAGCTGCGCGCCGGCAGCGCTGGGGCCTGCCAATTATAACGGTACAGCCGCCTTGGCTTACCTCAGTTCAACTAGCCGCACAAAAACAACTAACTAAATTATTTATTACCTTAAACTTTAACAATTGTATAATTGCGATATTAAATCATGTTTTTTTACTATTTTATTTAAATACTCATATCTATATATATCTAAACTGGCCGACCTAAAACTCAAACGATAAAAAAATGACACATCCCTAGCAGGTAAAAATAACAGTACATATTCAAAGAACGAGGTGTTACAATTCAGGAGTAGCAGCCGACCTCGGACAAAAAATAACAAAAGAAACAGGTAAGGTTTCTCCAAACTGATTTATAATGTTTAGTATTATTATTGAGAAACGCCATTTAATTGTGTGGCAGAATAAAAAACATTGTATAACGCCAACGGAAACCAGTTTGGCTGACTGTTATGTCACGAAAAGTATTTATTGGTCGAGCGAATTAGCTACAGCGGTGGACTTTCACTGACTTTCTTGTGCGCGAGATAAACCACAAATACTGGTCTGACTTGTTCTTCTGACCTCTGTCATGTTCCAGTTGGTAGTGCTCACGAATTCTTTTGTGTAACTTCACACAAATGAACGTGTCATAAGTTTAACATACGTCAATGTCAATGTTGCAATAGAAAGTTTTATTAATATAATTCTTATTAATTTCCGTCTAGCCCTATTAAAAGAATTTTATAGGCTTTCTTTGTTCATTGTTAAAGTTTTCGTTGTTATTGTGAAAAATTGTTGAGTTTTTATAACATTATATAATTCAATTTTAATAAAATTGTATAAGAAATGACGAAGTGTTAAAGGTGAGGCAACAACGGATTTTTAAAGTAGGACTTTACCTGAATTTAAATAACTTAGCTTCACGTTGTATCCCTAGCGGTGTACCCCGAAAGAAGAGAACGCCGTACTGTAACATTTTGTGCATAGCTCTTTCGCCTCGTAAATTTAAATATCTGAACTAGAAAAGCGAACAAAACTACTAATTATCATTACTTACTATTGTTATTTGATCTCTATTTGGTCACTAAATAGAAATACATGTTTTATATACCCGATATATGTCTAAGTTATTCTGATAAAACTATCCAGTCATATTGAACGAACGTGCCCGCAGTAATAAATACTTGTTTTAGATTAATCATATCCGTCCAGTCTTCGCTCACGCATAAATAAGCAGGTGTTCATAAATATAAATACATTTTATCGTAAAGTTGCAGCCATAACCGGCGTAATTGCTCCGACGCACGATCCCAAGTAAACTAAAATAACACGAACAAAAAATCGAAACCGGTTCTCTTCGCCATAAAATGGTTTCGGGGTGTTTCGTGCGATGAATATTCATTTAGTTATTCATTATGTGTACTTATAAACACGATATTCGTGATGACGCATCTCTACCGAGGCCTGATATCGCTCTTTGATGAAATTTGCCTTTTTCTTAACGTTATTTATAGAGCGGATCGATGGGCACTAGTCATACTGATTCGTGGAATGTATAGCAAATAAATTGGTGTGCGCTTTTAAAAGTTATATAAATAAAAAAAAAACGATACATGATAATATTTTTCCTTTACGCGTAATAAAGTCAGTAATAAAGTCAAGTCAAAATACATACGTTCTCTAAAATATTCACAAAAAAATATATAAACATTATAACAGCTTTATAATTTATTAAAAAGTAAGATTACCGATACACATACATAATATTGAAATCAAATATACTCAAAACGACAAAACGAATTTCTCTTTCCGTTTCAACGTAATTATGCAGAAACAGCTATAAAGAACGACCTGACCCCGTTACTTGAGTGTTAAATTGAATTTTAGATAGGGAAATATTATTAACAAATGTATTTATCGTCCGCTGTGACCTCTGATTTTTAAATTCGTCGAGTGTGGAATATAAGTGGTCCATACATACGCAGATGTGGCTTGGACAAACAAAGATGCTCATTTAAATGTAAAAGTAGGGACGCTGATCTCGTTTTTTAAACATAAATACGTTTAAGATGCTTTCGTAAGAACTAGTTCACAAATACCTAATAGTATAACCTGTTATTTCAGTGTATTGTAATGTAAATGTTTTTTTTTTCATATCAAAATATTTATGTATCTTGGTTTATATTATTTAATCGACTTTATTGTGAAAATATATTTTTAAAAATCTCACACATTTCAGTTAAAAAATAAAGCTTTATCTATTTCTTACCATAATTCATCTTATATACAAAGGAATTACCAAAATTTATTACAAAACATAGATGTCAATTGTCAAGTATTATCCGTAATGTCTATTTACATTTAATTTCCTCTTGTCATTTAAGCCCTGACCCTTACGAATGTACTCAGTACGTGATTATTATATAAATTGATATTTATAATATCAAAATATTTGAATCATAAGAGTAGGCGCACCCTTAGGTTCAACGTGACATTAAAAAAACATGAATCGTTGCGTTGAGGTGACGACAGTGGTACGCGGGCTATTTGGTATTAAAATCTCTTGAATGTTAACATTCTTAATACATGCCCATTGAATTATTTACCCTGGAAGAGTAAGACGAAATATAAAAAGTACCTTTTTTAGTTATTTCGGCAGGTTCACGTTCTGGTGAGGAACCTGGAACAATTCAGAATGTATTTAATAAATGTATACAAAAGTATATCTAACATATTTAAATAGTATCAGCGGTCATTAAATAAGTTTTAAACGTTACTGCCTCATAAAGGTAAAACATTTATTCCAGGATATATTTATGAAGCACAGAATGACGGCCCAACTTGCATTCGCAGTAACCAGTTTCGGTAAGTAAAATATGTAAGCAATAAATAATCACTTTTCTTATTTTTTATGAACATGCCCCCATATATGCCCATATACAGATGTGTATGAGTTTAATATACAAAAAAATATACAAGTGTCAACCATAAAGGAAACCAGATACAATATGTTCATAGATTTGTCCCTATATGAAAGTTAGTACAAGAACCGAGCAGGTGATTAGAATAGCAACAATGTGATATCTATTTGTGTCCTGCACAACCATTTTGCAGCTGGCGGTGGGGTATTAACCCATAAAGTTACGTGCGTCACAGAAGTAATAGCTTTGCAATTCTCGTCATCAGGTTTACCTGGTCTATTAGAAAATATACTCCCCTATACATAAATGACTTATTTAAATTAAAGTTAAGCTTGTGAAAGTTTTATGCGCTAAAGTTTCAAGTATTAAAAGTAAAGGACATATTTAACAAAACAACAAATTAGATATAAACCGGTCGTAAATTTTACCAGATCAACTTAAAATGACACACACCACCGCCGTCGGGCCGTTGCTACTCGACGTCTACTCTTTATCGCAATTAACCTTATTTTCCTCCAACCGTATAAACCGTGACCAAATTCGGATCGGACTGGAAAGACAGGCAATTAATTCATCGAAAAACCTGATATCCATAATTGAAGTGTAGGCGTAAAACGAGAAAACAGCTGGCTTATTACTGCTTTGCATGACTTACTTGACATTTTATAAAAACCTGTTTGTTTGTAAATTATGCAATAGAGAATAGACGGTTAATTATATGCAGCGACTGGTGACTGTTCAGCACGATCACCTGTCGTTCGATGTGAAATATATCCAATATTACTATTAGCATAAAGAATCTTGAACTGTTTTAAATTAAATATACTAGATTATTTTAATTTTATGCATTTATTTTTATTTAATTAAATAATTTTATCATTTCAAATTGAATTCGACTTTTTATGTTCGGATTAATTTTATTTTTTTATGTAATATAATAATATTTTGTATAATAATATGTTAGTCTTTCAAGTTATATCTTTTAAATTTAAGGGATGAAAATACAAAAATCTCCAAATGATAGGCTCCTGACAACAACAGTAGTAAGCTTAGTAAGCTTCATTGCTTATTTATGTATACGAATACGTCGAAATCTTACTGAGGTCAGAACGTAAAATTTGAGTCCGGAACAGTGCAAGCAATATTTCTTATCTGTAAAGTTTGTTCATAAAAATATTATTTATTATTAAATTTTAATAATTGCAATAAGCCTTTTTTATTTTTATATATCAATAGTAAAGCAAATAAATATAATTAAAATACCCTTAAAATATCTTACTACATTATAGCCATTTATTACTTCGGAAGCCAAAATATATGTAAGAATTTAGTCTTTTTATACAAAACAAGATAAACAAAATAATAATATTACTTAGTAATAAACTATCAAATAAAACTTGTTTCATGTAATATTTTATAAGTACAATAACATGTTGTATGCAACGATAACCTCGTTTGAAGTTGCTTTAAAAGATTTCCTGTAACCGGCCATTATTTACTGGTTCCGACTAATAACCGTCAGCATACTTAAGGGAGGCCAAAAAACCCCACAATTTTTCCCTTAAAGGTACCGCGAGCGCCTTTCTTGATCGGTATGCGGTCCTGCCACTCGCACAACTGGTTTGAACGTGAGAATGGAGCAGCCCGCAGCGTGCGTTGCCCGATATACCCCCCGGGGGATATCTTGGACTAATTTCGCTCAAGCAAACTCAAACTCAAACTTATTTACGTCTGTATAAACGGAATGAAAGTTGTGATTGTGAATGTGTTTAACCTATTGTTTTGTGTATATATTTTATGAGTATTAGAGTACTATTAATATACTAGATAATGTAGAAAAATCATAGATAGACCATTAAGATTATTTACAGTGTAAAATATCATTATTAAATAGAATAAATGTAAGCGATTATGAGTAAGTATTGAAAAGAAGCTGGGATTTGGCAAATGTTTACGGTACAACAGATAAATAATAATTTAAGAGATCTCTCTTGGTGCCGCATGATATAGACTAAAAATAGCAATGTTTTCATAAATCCAATATGAGTTTACGCAGAGCTAGCGTTCACGGGAATGAGGTCAAACGAGTTGGCATACGTTCTCCTAGTCTTCGGGCGCACTGTTGAAATAAAACAACGTCAATAAATCTAAATGCCACTTCAAAGTGGGAGCAACGGACAAAAGAAGTGAAATCGAAAATCTGAGCCAAAGGATATAATGGAGCTATAAATTTTTAAAATTATTTAAACTTATACACAAATGATTTGAGCAATTTTTGTTTCCACCTTTGATTCATAATTTATGTGCGTTTGAGGGGTTACCATATAAGAAATTGATTTAATTTTTAAATGTAATATTTGTGAAACCAAAGTCACAAATTTAAAGGTCCGCTCTTCTATAGAAAGTTTCATACAGCATATATGAGTATAATGCACTGAAGAAGAATAAAAAAATGATAAGAAATAGTTCTAGGAATAAATAAATATTATCTTTTTAAATTCGTTTAATTATACGTAACACGAATAAATGAAGTTAAATTTAAGTCAAGTTTTATCGCATAATGAATTAAAACGGTGGAAATGAGGTCATACTACTTCCACCTAAGTTTGCGCATGAAGCGTAATTACTTTTAGTCCAATATGTAGGTATGTAAATTCTTATCATTTAGTTAAAGTAACTGGTTGACCGTGAATAAAATTAAATTGGTTACATTAATTCAATAAATTTTACATTTTCATTATATGTATACAGTAAATGAAATATGATTATTACATTTTTTTTATGTCCTTTCATTATAAAAGTTAATGTATTCAGTTGTTCACTGTGTAAATGTTTAAAATTTAAGCGACGTATTTCTTTTCGGAACTAATGTATTCAAATATCAGAATATAACATAAAAAACATAGTTGTGTAGGGATAAATTTTTGTTATATCGCGTGCGTTTTTATGTATGTGAAATTGTGAACATTCTTTTGTTATACATCATGAATCATGTACAAAAAGCAATCTTTACATTTTGTGAACAGTAACTAAAATGTAAGCAGATCAAGGTAGAAGAAATCTTCATGGTGTAACATCGATATTCTTGCTTATTGAATTTAAATTATTTGCGTCAACAGAGCATTATAATTTCAATGTATTCACAGTCAAGTGTTGTCTCATTTTTATTTAAAGATAAAGAAACTGGATTCATCTTTAATAAACAGTTATGCAACTGTATTCAATAAGCATTAAAAAGACGTTACAAGAAAGTACCGGAAAGGTCATTTTTTTGGTTGTTATTATCTATCATATATTAAGTACATAATTGCTATTCATGGTATAAACAAACACATTATTATAACATATAAAAATGACGATAACAAAACCCGCCGTGAACTTGAATAACACCCTGTCATAAAAAGTTCTAATTCTGTAAGAGTCGCAGAAGCAATAAAGGTCGTTGTTAATGCGCGCTCGATTCCCATGGCCGTCGGAAACAATAACAGAATTGCGAGTCTCGAGCACATAAAACGGAGAACAATCGGTCGAGTGGAAACCAGAGAGCGATATAAATCAAAGCGAGCGTTGCGTGCACCGGCCGGCCATAGATCCTCGAGTTTCGTTTCAGCACGCCTTCCCACCGCGCCGGTTATAATTACCGAGTACTTTCGCCAACCTACCGCTCGACGCCATCTTGCTATTTATATTGCGAAATGGCGGCACACACCACGTGTTCCTTTTCTACTGTTATTTTGAATAGCTCAACAGATACGCACGTATATTGTAGGTGTGTACGTAGATAAAGTTATTTAGAAGAGCGCCTCAATTAGCTATGAAACTCGCAAACAAGGTCTCACAGAATTTACATTGAATAGGAAGCCGTTAAGTTGCGATGTAACCGAGCAGCAATGAAGGTCACATTGTCCAACCGACCGTACTATTTTATCTTGATATCTGAGTAAGCAACATACTAACGAATTGAAATTCTTGATAACATCTTAATATATGGACACAATGTTACATTTATACATACATGTATGACTTTTTTTAAATCACCTGTTCATTTCATTGTTTTATAGTTGTTAAAAATGTATTTTGGTAAGTATTAACATAAATAATTGAGCAAAATGCTTAGAGTGACGTTTTCCTTTATAAATTTAAATGAGACATTATTTGCGTTGAAAAATGTATAATTTTATACTAAATCAATCATACAGTCATGCCATATATTAAAATATTTATTGTATACGTATTGGCTCTAACCGACAACCACAACCACACCACAAACATTTTGATGGACTTGTTATAAAATTTCTAAGTATACTTCACGGAAAGATGATGAACATTTATTTACCAAAATGTAAAAACCGTTATTGAATTTGTTAAATCCATATAAGTATCGATTATCAGCTACTATCTCTTAGATAACATAAGCGCTCAGCTAATAATACATGACTGGTATGATGCTGATAAAAGATATCAACAGCAAGTAGGTCAAACTAATGCTGTTATGTGATTTTATTTATTTTAATTGTAGTTAAAGTATAAAATGTAAAGGTATTGTCTCGTATATAAGCATAGAATACATGTAAATAATTTAATTGTTTATTATAGATGTATATAACCAATTTCCTGCTGTCAGCTTCGCAATTCGGCACAGGAAACCGAATTCAAAGACAATTTCTATGCAGATCTTGCAAAGACGACGTTTAGTATTCACAGAGTTTTGCGGGTGACTACCAACGCCGTCCAGCGCCTTCTACATATGTATGAATGTTCTTGAACACAACACACGTTACTTAGCCGTGACACACATCTACTCTGCAGAAGATTTAATTATTGAACTTACCTACACGACTAAGTCTGAACACCTTTTAAACTTGATAAAAATGATTATTTTTTTTATTTTTATTGGTAAATTTTATTATTTATTAACACAACTTTTTTAATATAATTTTAAAGTATAAAACTTACGACTTGTTTTGTACGTACGTCAATGTAATTTGTCTCTTATTAATATAGCATCAGTTAAATTTATATGAATATTATATGTATGAGAGATTTTTAATTCGGTCAGTACTCAAAGTTAAAAGGTGTTAATTAACGGTATACTTATAAAAGAACATATTTATCATTGAGATACAAACTCTTTTACTTATTTTCCAAATTGATTTTTATTAGCAAAGAAATTATTACCTGTTCTTTATTATGTATAGAATATGGAATATAGAGAAGTACTTATAAAAAAAAACAATATACACATACATATGTCGTGTTCACGCATTCGCTCTTAACACATGTTAGCTAATGGTTCTAATCTGGTACGCCACGCGGGTGATAAAAACTACAAGCATTCAATATTTATATTTGACATTTAAGAATGTAAAAGAGAATAAAATGGAGTGGATGACTCGAAGCCAAATCTCGTATTAGATATAGCGGTAACAAATTCTGCAAGACACGAGCGACCAAATGGACCTTGTAAAAAACGTAAATTGCGAATTGCAATAGATAGAAAAGAAACGAGAATGAAGCATGCAGAGTGGTGGTGCGCGACGTGGGAAAGCGAATGGCGGCACTGGCGGCCATCTTGGAGTGGGTGCGCTCGGGAAACATCACGTGTCCGCGCGTCCGCCTGGCAACAGAGTACAAACGAGAAACGGAGCGGAACAACTCGAGCGCGCCACGTGCTTTTTTGTTTGTGCAACATTCCTCCCGCTCGCGTGCTATTGATTGCCGTTCACCCTTTGGTTAAAGATAAACTAGAATGTCACTGCAGCCTGCTGCTTTACTGTGTGTGGACTCCGTTCCAGTACACTTGTAATTAAATTACTGAAAGATCAGGGGACTTAAATAATTTGTAAGTGTATATTTTTGTCAGTGAATTCAAAGTAATCTAATGACCGACGACATAGTTATTCGATTTTAAAAAAGGCAAAACCCACTTCATTCATTATACATGAATACGAGTAAGATAAAATATCTAACTAACTGTTACACTTTATTGACATGAAATTATTTTGTGATTGTTAAATACAATCAAGGTAAATTTACCTTATAATTTTGGTTGAATTATACTATAAATATACAATAAAATACTAATGCAATGAAATTAGTTTAAGATCAAACACTAATCCTTATGAGCCAGTCGCGTGTGGCTGTATAGTATAGTGTATACTGTATAGTTTCTTTCTATATATTAATGTGTTTCGTGACAAACGTTTCCTCGACTCATCACGCCATCATGCCCATGCGTGACTCACTATTATACTGTTGTTATTACGTTGAGCGTTGTTGCCAGCTCTACGATATATGTAAGGTACATTTTTTGTGTCTCACCTTAACATTTCTTTACAGCGTCTCAGTACTGCTTTCTTTTTTATTCAGTAAAAAAATATTGTGGTCGAATTAAGCAGCGCTTACTGCCTCCTTAGCACAAGGGGGTTAGTAATGTAAAATACAAACTTCAAATTACATCTGTTCGTGTTTAAAACACATTTATTCAACATAATGAATGTTAGAGGGTCAGTCTTATATGTATTAAAACTAAGTCGACCTGATTCTGTATATTTTCAAAACATTTCTTTAATGGATAATAATGTACATAATCCAAAGGTTTTACACAACTGTACTATTTTTTTAACCATTTTTTTTATTTCGTTTATCTACAATTAAATACCGTTCGTCATTGTTTTCTCTTATTTATTAACCTACTATTGAGACTTCTATAACATAATTTAAATATTACTGCAAATTTTATATTACTATAAAATGTGTACTAGTATTATATTATATTTGATATAGGAAAATATTCAGAAGAGTATCGATTATTTAAAATGAATTAAAACAAAAACAAGATCACAAAAAGCGTTCGTTGCGGTCGCGCAATTTGTGAAATTTTATGGAAAAAATATGCGAAAAAATTTAGGCAGGTAATAAAAAAAATAACGGAAAACGAGTCTGGTAGGATAGGGACAACCAAATCTGAAAGCGAGATGAGGGAAGGAGACGGCCGTTGACGCCATCTTGCTTGCATCGCAACTCTTTAGTCACGCGCGGTGGCGCAGCGTTTCTATTTTTTGCGCGTTCTCGTTTGACCTCGTTGGTTTATCGTTATCAAGCGACTCCAATAATAAATGGATTTCGCTTGTCGTGCAACGAACAGCGACACAACAAGCCCCGCAATAACATAGATAACCTTCATGCGGGGATCATCTAATTTATGTTTATGGATCATACCTCCATAAACAGAGCCAAGCGATTCATTATTTAAATCTTAATCAAAAATAATAAAAGATTACATTCTATTTTTTTAATAATAATCGTTTTTTTAATAATAATTTAACATTTATGTTTCTTATTTAAACTATATAGGTATTTTATTTAGCCAACCAATTGCTAATTTGTGAGTTGAATCATTGATTATATAACATAGACAGACTAGATAGAATAGTTATCATGATTAGAAATTTTCTTAAATGGAGGTAGAAAATGAACTATGCTTTACCTATCTCACTTATAATTTTAACTTTTTGTTAATACTTTTGAATTTTTAACAAAGTAATGGTTTTGTTTCATAGCAATAATGGATGCCTTAGGATCTGGTAATCTATGGAAAAGGAGAGTCACTAAATTGTGTAACTGGATTCATTTAAACATTATATGATTAGAAAATTATTCGCTTAATCTGGACAGAAGCATTCCGTTTTGATAACAAATATTCCTAGAGCCGGCGCCCGGTTCTCAGAACATTAACAAGAAACTTCAGGAGACAAGTCAAGGCCAAAGTCAACACGAACCGACAGAAACAAACGCCTGTGATCACGTTTAATCGATCGTGACTCGAGTTGTTTTGTTAAATTCAAAATAATACACAATAAGGTAAGTTATCGCGTTTTGTTTAATATCTAATTGTCTATTGTTTAAGTTATTATTCTATCACAAGCGTGGTGTATTGAGATTTCATTAAATATTTATGATTATGATTTAATTATATGATTTATTGAAAATGCAATCGCAATGTAATTAAAAACAATAAAACGATTACATCCTATAATGTCGCTAAGAATAACTTGACATTTGTTCTTAGCAACATTGTCAATTGTAATAATTTCAGCTGTTTCCAAAACAACATTTGAAACAATGAATAAGAAGACATTATAAATTAACTCGGGTAATGTAATACAAAGTTTATTCGTAGCCAGACAGCAATTACGACGGGAACTTCAAGCGGTATTCACGAACACCAAAGAGGTGGTTAGGAGCAATCCTCCCTCCACACCCATCACTCGCCCTCTTTCAAACTCACAGTGTGGGCGAAATTGACAAAGTTCTACCACCCTTACTTCTATCCGATTATTTCGGCATCTTTAAGGCTGCTTAACTTTCTTTGGCAATCTAAACAAAGGAAAAACTTTAAAATTTAAGAGACTTGATTGAATTTCTTTGAAGCTATTCAAATTAATATAGCTAGAATATTCAATATTCGAAAATCAATAAGTGAAGAAGATAATTATAAAATTGTACATACAAACTAATATAAATTTTAAAATGTTTATTATGATAATCATACATTTTCATATATATATTGTAGTAGTTTACTTTGAATTCCTCAGTAATAAGTTAATTAAAATTTTTAATCGAAAGAACAGTATAAATTAATATAATGCTCTATAATGCATTTCCGTTTACCAATAATTAAAATGAAATTATTCAAATTAAACTAAAATTAAAATCTTTAGGGAAAAAATTAAACAAATCAAACTAATAAGCACATTTTGCAGAGAAAATCCTGTAAGCGAAAGTTAGAAGTTCATCGGAATTATGCTTAAAGTTCGGAAGTTCGTAACTTAGTAGTAGTATCTCAGCAACTCCAAAATAATTATAATATGTAATTAATTTATATCCTTTGTCGTGTTTTATTAAATGAATCATGATTTATGAGATATAATAATACAAATGTAATGTATAAATACTTACTTAGAAAGTATTTATACATAACTAAGTGTGGAATAACACTAAAAAAAAAAGATAAAATTGTTATGTATTTTTCGAAATAAATTTTCGATAAATATATTTAACATGTTCTTATTTAATAATATTAAATTACAAAATACGGATTAAAAACTTATGTCAATAATATAATAACCGTTAATGAATATTGTTTTTTTACTTTACAAGAAAGTCTCCCAGAAAGCTATTTTTGGAAAGTTATTAAAGTTTTGGCCATTTCGCATAACTCTGACGTGGAGCACCTTGTATTGGAACTTTCTGGAAAGTTGAAAAATATTTTTAATTAAGTTAAAAAAAAAGTTATATATAAATATGACTAAGCTGAATTGAAAATTATTTGTATTTTACTGATTAATAGTCTGGATATTGAAAATTAAATTCGTATTCATTGAAAATAGAGAGGGAAACTTGATATCGAAAACAAATAAATCAATTAGTTTCAGCTTTCGTGGTGAATGATGAAGGATAATTTATAAATTGTATTATGATTTGAACTGATTTTATTACATAACTGAAATTACTGAAATCGTGCAATTTTTTTGATTCAATAAATAAAGTCATCATTAATATATTTTGGCATTTTACCTAAATGTTTTAATCGATTTCCCGCAAATTGTAACATGCGAAGAGGTCAAAACAATAACTGTAAATTAAGCCAAAAACTCATTAAAAGCTGGTAGGGGGGGGAGTAGTGAAGTGTTCTCATGTATACGATAAATCGTGTTTTACGCAATCGAACTTTAATTAGTCTCGCAGAGTTTCAAATGATTATGGTCGAATTGGTAGAAACTGCCATTCATTTTGACACGAGAAGATTACTTCAGTTGAAATTAAATAACATCTACAAATATATTGCCTATAATTTTATAAGAACTATTTCAGATATTAAGATCCAACAATTACGGAGAAGGAAGATCATTTATCTATCTGTAGTTGATATATTCACTTGAAACACTGTTATCACAAATTTAGATTGGCTCGTTTCCAATTTTATAAAAGAACCTCTACAGACAACGTGCAATAAATAAAAATAGAATAAACAAAAGAATTCAAATAATTTACGGAACTGCTGGTAAAAATTGCCGTCAGTTGTAAGTCAAGGTTTCTTTGAGAACACAAAAAAGTATTTGTTACATGTATAATACTTATAAAGGCAAAACAAATAAAATGGCAATATACATTATTTCTTTTTTTGAAACGAATATACTTTTGAAACCTGGAATAGGTATATAATTCAAGAATTGTCTCAAATATGGAATTTTAAAATATTAGTGAAATATTGTAGAGTCAACATTCTTATATTTTCAGTGTCCTTGAGAATACGGTATGCAAATTATCTTGATTGGACTGAAGCCAATACATTTGCTCCGGCGCGGCGCACTGGTTTCCTTATTAAAATATTTCGTGATTAAGAAGTACTAAAAAAAAAGAAAAGCATTTTAATGCAGGAAATGAGTGCATAATCTTGACATAAAGCTTGGCTAATATAAATTATTAAAATATTTGTCGATATAAATATTTTAAATAAAAATAAGTGATTTTAGATAAAAATAAGGCCGGTCGTGGCGCAGTGGCACGAGGTGTGACTGTAAAACCGACTGGTTGTGGGTTCGATCCCCACTCGAGGAGATGAAATATTTACTTAAATTTATATTTTCATTTCTTCGCTCTGGTGTTGAGGTTAAGCGCGGCGTTGAGTTCTGCCACTCAACACGCAATGCCTCCAGAATTCGGCAGACAGTGGGGAACGGAGTGTCTTAACATTAGGTTCCCTCTGCCTACCCTGCTGTGTGCGGGATACAGCGTGAAGCTGATTTTATTTATTTATTTTATTTAAAAATAAGTGATGTTTTTCTAGCATTAGTTTTATATAGAGTATCACAAAGATATTTTCAATTACGATTTCCTTTATGTAATTATTACTATTAAAATACATATTAATTAACGTTTCAATAAAAAATATGACAAACGGCACTCGTTACACTCAGCACGTCTGGCTCTGGCGTGTCGCCACGGTCGACAGCCTCGCCTTGACCAAGTTTGAGACATGCGAGATGTCCGGCCCGACCGCCACTCTTTGTCGCATATGCATCGGAATTGCCAAATAACTTATCATATTACTGTCATAATATCGTGTTAAAGTACCTATCGTATCAAAATATTGCCTTTTGTCTATATTGAATTGTTTATAAATTGTTTATTTATATTAAAAATTGTAGACTCTATTCTAGAGTATTATCTGCATTGGTTAAATATGTAAACTTAAGCCCAGATCAATTTAACTTTAATTAAATTAGAAATAACAAAATGAATATATTGTGACCTAGTTTTGTTATGTTGATACTGTACTTTAAACGATAAGACATACTTATAACGATGATGAAGTTTCAAGATAACGCTTATCTCCTTATAAGTATATCGCAAATTAAATATTAATATAATAGGAAAAACAAACCATAAAATGTTATGTTTTAAAAACATTTGGTTCCTTTAAGTTGAATTTTATTTTAAAAAAGGCCAATTATTCATTAGAGAAACAACCAGAACTGATGAGGTATTGTATGGAAATATGTAACTGCGGCTATAAGAATGGGAAAGCTGTTGAAAATGTTAGAAAAGCTCTTTGCAAATTTACTCGACTCTGTAAAGAGAACAAAACAAACATACCGAATGTGTTGCTCGGACCTGGTCAAAGTAATCACCTCACATTCCGTGTACACTGTCTAACAAATTATACTCCGTTTGTATTTGTAATCAGCATTTTTGCAGTTAGAAGAAAAAAATGTGTGGAATTAATATTTTAGGCCTTTGTATGTATTATAATAAATATGAAAGGTATTAACACACCAGGGTAGGCAGAGGGAACCTAGTGTTAAGACACTCCGTTCCCCACTTTCTGCCGAATTTCGGAGGCATTGCGTGTTGAGTGGCAGAACTCAACGCCGTGCTTAACCTCGACACCAGAGCGAAGAAATGGAAATATAAATTTAAGTAAATATTTCATCTCCTCGAGTGGGGATCGAACCCACAACCAGTCGGTTTTGCAGTCACACCTCGTGCCGCTGCGCCACGACCGGCCCCCATTTATTAAAGGTATTAACGATTCATATATATTTTTTTATCTCAAATACGTAGATAATATTTTTTTGATGAGCTTATCTAAATTTGACCTATCACATTTCATCCACACTGACCCATGTATATAATGATTTTATAAATGAACGCGACATCGTAAATACGTAGATTATAACGTAAAGTCACGTAAAGTTGGCAAAGATAATAGCGCAAACAGTAATCAGGTCAGCGACTTCGCATTACGTATAAAACGAGCCTCATGGGAAATTAATTCTCATTGCAGCTTGTGCCGTGGATGTGGACGACCTCGATGTAAATACTAGGGTGCAGCACTACTATAAATCATAAAGATCAACCACATAATGATAGTAATTATAGACTTCATTATACCTGTTTTTACTTGGTCGCTTGTAAATTGTGATTGAGTCTCAAAGTAAAAAAAATAAGCTAAGTACTTTGTTTATATAAAGTTAAAAGTAATTAAGGTAAACAGTAAAAACACAAAATCCAATGTTATTATACAAAAAATGACGACATAAAGAGCTAATCCCACAATATATAAATAAACACACCTGAGGAGATCTCGATTTACGAGTAAAGTGAGCTTTATAACTACAAGAACGTTCTCAAGGGAAAGTGCATAGCCGTTGCAAAATACATATTGCACAAGACTGCAATGCAGTTATAAGCTTATCAGTGCTTTATGTTCTTTGAGGTGAAGGTCAGATGTATTAAAACTTATATTCACTACCTGCACAAATGAAAACTACTTATATTATAAGTAGCTTTTAAACACGATATATACTTATATGCTTATAATAATGTAGAGTACGTTTTGATTTCAATATAACAAAGCTAGAAAATAATTAATGAAATATTTTTGTCAAAATACTACAAATAAAGTAAATAAAAGACATAAAATAATTTAGTTATAAAAGAAACAAATAATGCGGAATGAAGATTAGCAGTTGGGAATTTATCTCGTCGTAAACAGGTTATCTACATAGCGCCGAGTAGATGTCAAAACAATTACCAGATGTTTTCGGGTAGGTGGAATAAACATCAGGCGTTCTTTGCATTATATTATATATAAATTAATAATATAAATATAAAACTAAATAACGTAGCTTTTATGAACACTTTATAAAGTAGTTTTATATTTGTTAAAACGCACGGAAGTGCACGCTTTTTATCGTAGAGACAGATTTCAATATAATATAATATATCTAAAATAATTATCTAAAAATTGCAGTTATCATTTATGAATAAACAAAGATCTACAGGGAAGTACGTAGATATACGTACGTAAAGTTTATCATAAAGGTTACAGAATGTTAAAAGGCTATCTATCACGTTCGTCGTTAACTGAAAATGTGCGTAGGCTTAAAGAGTATTATAAGAGATTGCCATGTTTCGTACTGTCAGCTGAATTAGGGTATATTTATATTTAATGTTTACTACAGAGTATAAATATTGTATTGATCCTGTACGTAGGAGTCATATTTAGCTTGAAATATTTTTTTATTTGTTATCTATCTAACTCGTACGATACTTATTAATATCTACAGTATCATTCTTTATCAGGTAGTATAAATTTCTTATCTATACGTGATAATATTTACAGATAAAGATAGGAAGTTGTTTATTCAACATTTTACGATTACATTAATAAAATTATAAAAGGAATACTTTTATGTTTATTTTGTGAACAAATACGTATGAGCTGAACCACTCGCGCCATATATCTCTTGGTTATTGAGGTCACAGCGATAAATAAATCCATCCATCCTTATTACACACGATGTTATGGAAGTGTCATCGGACCCTCACACAATTGGAAGTGATGTATCGTTCAATGCATCCCGTAACAATCCAACTGAGATAGATTATTTTATTGTATAAAAGTACGTCTTTATCATGTATATTTTTATATATAAAAACGTATTATACAGTCTTTTGCTGCAATAAATGTTGCTGAATAAAGTAATATGAACTTTGAGTTTATGAAAATTAAATATTATTATGCAGATTTCACGTAATTGGCCAACTTTAAAAATACTGTTATAAAGAAACATTTAAATATAATTATATTTTAAATATAATATTATTATCATCTTTGTATTTTTTTTAAAAACACGTTTTTTATGATATTGCACAAGTTAAAAATAAAATCAACTATATTAAAAATTTATACAAAAAGCTTTTCGAGCTAAATTTTATCCTAAAACGATATTTTATTTTAAACGATGGCACCGAAATTGATTATAATATTGGATGGACACGTAATAAATTGCCAGAGCAGCAACTGTTAGTTAACGACCCACCCGTGGGGAGGGAGTGGCCGACTGCCTCTCATTATCTGTCGTTTAAAACATAGAGTATGCTATTGAATATTTAAATTAGCGAAAGTTTGAACAATACATTGTTTCATCGATTTAAAATGTAAGTTAGTCGATGTTGCGTGGATCCATATAAAGACAAAGACAATATATTTATTTTATTATTTTTATTATAACAGAATTACACACGTTGGTTGCGTATAATCAAACATAAATTGTAATATATCAACAAATAAAAATCTTAAATATTAATATATTCAAATGAATTACCAAATATTTAAGTAGTATAATACTGTGAATAAATTAAAGTATCCACAATTTATATCAATGGTGGTAAAAATAAATAAAAATAAACAATCCATGATTACATAATATTGCAAACATGTCAGAATAGAAACTGGTGATTATTGAAAAAATACTTTGACTTGAAATGAAATATATAGCAAGGCCATATAATTAATTACAAAGTAATTTATTTAAATTACCATTTTTCATATAAATAGTAATAGCGTAAAAATATTCATGATTATTATACCTACACACTTAGAACATGAACGTAGTGTTTTCTTCATAAAAACCATTAATAAATAATATATGACTTAGCGAAGAAGACTAACGATATTTAAATTGACGACTTTTGTAACTTTTGTATATCAAACAATTCATTATGAGTCATTGTCCTACAAAAAAATATTTCCAGCATGTAATATGGTCAAAGATTTAAATTACTTTTCAAAAATTGTTCAAAATTCAACGTAACTAGAACTCCATGCTTTAGTAGCTATAGATGAATAACGTAAGTGCAAAACGCAGTTTGTAGAATTGGTCACGAATTCACAATCATACTTAACGTCAAAATCCCACGCTCCATTCTCCCGACCCACACTAACATTTCCCATAAATTAAAAAGGAACTTTTATAACTATCGTGCCCAAATATATTTTATAGGGAAAAGTTGAGGATAGTATAGCATACTTAATATAAAACTCGAAACGAATTTTGTTTCCCTATGTGTCGAATTGTTTACATTTTTTTTGGTACGACAAAAAGCAGGTACAAATACAGATCATGTTTGAGAAGAAATATGCGCTTTTCATAAGAACTTTGGGTAATTTTTTGCAAGTGAACAAAAAGTTCATGCTTTATACCCAAAAGCTTTGTGAGCCGTAATTATAAGCCAGAATAACTTTGGGGATCTCTTTGTTGGGAATAGGGGAGTTTTTCTAAGCGGGTAACGACCGCGGCAGGTGGTATATAAGTTGTCTGATAAATAAAATTCCAATAAAAAATGCAACAAAAACTGGTTAAGCCGTGGCGAAGTCCACCAATGTCAATTAAAGGTCATACGAATATCAACAACTAGAATCCTGTTAATAATTAATATTTAAATATATATTTCAACGGTTATTTTCTTAAATATTGCAATTAATAAGCAATTTACCAGAAATGAGTAAAATTCATAAAATTTTGGCAGCTCTTAGCACTTTATTATATCAGTAAATTTGATACATTTAGTGTTATATTACATTTAGTGTTTATCTTTAAACAAATCTATGTTTAAATAATTCTTCTCTTAATTAAATTCATAAATCAAATTTATTATACGCATACAAGTAACACTCATTGTACTAGTAGCAAAGTTTAAAGGCCCCATCTTTGTATTCATCCGGTCGAGTCCATTAATATAATGAAGCCACAGTGCCAGCACATCACGTCTCCAGCCGCGAGCCACGTCCGCATGCGCCACAAAAGGAATGTTCACTTATTATTATTACGGCTAAAAAAAGAGCTGACACTATATTTTTTCCTAGCATCCAGGTAGCGCAACGAGACCGTCGAGCGGGGAAACCGGTCTGGCGTAAAAAAACTCTTTGTGAAGCCAAAGACATAAATCATGCGGACTTACGACCGCGACCGGTTCATCGTGGTCTGGAGTTCGCACGGCTAATGAGACTTCAATCAAGGTCGGTTCTTACGTCGCTGGATAATAACTTACATTATAAACATTTCTTATGAATGTATATTTACAATAACTTTTTGCATTCTTCGATGGATGTGTTTGTAGAAGTTTTGTGCGTCTATTATGATTATTTTAGAGGAAATATAAAATTTTATATGAGTATGTCATGTTCTTACACACTTATATTAAGAATCTTTATGTTTAATTTGAACACATTTGCGAAATTTGTAATTTAATGTGAAAAATATTCTTGTATAGGATTATAAAGGTAATAAATATAATAAAAAATAAATTATATAGTATATTCTTAAAATAAAAGTAATTTTTTAGAACAATAATCAGTTCCGACTAAAAAGACAAAGAAGGTTATTAACACTTCTTAAGTCTGGAACGTTACGGGAGGTAATAACGAAAGCGGCGATGAGAGCCGCCATTGTATGTGGCTGAAAAACAAACATTTCTCATTAGGCGAGTAGCGCGAACCGAGCATTGTTCGCGGGAGGGTATAACGGACCGTGTCGGATTTGCGTCAAAGCGTCTCGACCGACGACCTTTGGAATGTTAGGCGATACAGCCTTCTACATCCGTTTTACACAAAGCCGCATCCTCCTTTATTTACAATAAATCCCCTCTAAGAATCAAGATCACTTATCCGTCCGGTAATCCTACACCGACGCATACGTATCAGTTTAACATTCTAATACAATGTTCATTCTAATTACCTAATAAAACAGACATCTTACTATGTTTATATATTCATCAATTATCATTGTTCTCAACAAATTGAAGACAATAGTATTTTAATTAGCTGCCATTAGCGATATGCTATTAAACCTGTCTGCCCACAAGTGTTGTCAGAACGTGAACGAGTGGAGTGGTTCTAGAAGTTCGATGACCGACGGACCTCGGACCAATTCGCGACATGAGATTGAATAATAAGTTGATTGCGAGCACGGCCCAAGGCCGGTGCTCCGGCAGCCATTACTGAACGCACAGCCGCCATTTTGCAAACTGTGCACCGACCATTTCGTACTAACGCTTACTCTATGACTATGACCTAATTCCTCCTTTTATTAAACACGCTCGTATTTCAGTATACTGTCAAACGAGTCCTATTTTATTATCAACTAAATGGATTAAATTAATATATACAATATTTAAAATAGTTACATCGTAGTTGTGTCAATGGTATATAACGTAATACGTGACTAATGTTCTTGTTAGAATACTAATTAACGTGTTTATTGATTTCGTTTAGATCAAGGTACATTCTTAATGATTTATAGTTTACTGTAAACAATACTTTATTAAACATAATGTTCAATTAAATACAAAGATATATGATTTCTGAAATGAAAATTAAAGAGGTATAAGGAAATTTGCTCTACAAAAATCTAGATGATTTATATAACAATTGATTATTATGTTGAATGATCTCAACTCTATCAATTAAAACAATCGCCATATGTATAAGTGTTGCATATCTGAGTTACGCTCTCAGATGTAATATGTAAGCTATTACCTTGTTACATAACTTAAATACTTTAATAATACTATTACAAATTCTTTTTTTGAAAAAATATACTCAAAACCAGCTCTAAATAATCACAAAAGGTAAAATTATACGTTTAACAGAAAGTATCATTTCTTGGGCAACAAACAACACAAAACCGATTCCTTGCCGGGAATTGTCGTCCTTTGTTCAGGGTCAGGCCCTCGCCAGATACGTATCATTTGATGAATGAGGGCACGAAAGGGACAGACTACATGAGCTTCGTAGCAGGTGCACTGCCTCTACCCCCTGTGTGATTAATGGATTACGCTAATATGTAATATCCATGTTTCATCATATCACATGTGGCTTCGTTTACTCTTTTATTTTTTGTATTGGACTTTTTTTGATATTGCCTTTGCGATTATCAAATTTTCGCGTTATTTTAAAATATAGTATCGCATGAAGTAAGGTAGCAAGACAGAGGCAACCTGGTGTTAAGACACTTCGTTAACAATTTTCTGTTCTATTTTAAAGACAGCGTGTTGAGTGGTAAACTCAATATCGCGTTTTATCGTTTTTCAAAAGCAAGCAAAGGCAAATGATTCAATCCCCCGAGTGACAATCGAACCCACACTCGTTGCATATACAGTCAGACGTTGTGCCGCTACGCCTTGATGGGCTCAGCATCATCAATCGTAATTAAGAAAACTGAGCGATGTACATACCATTGCTCTATCGGCTTACTCATTCTAATATTCAAAATAGGAAAGAAATAAAAACTATGTTGATTTGAATTTGAATTACGCACGTAGATAACAAATATAAAAGTGTTGGTTTACACAAGTGTTGGGTTTTCTGCTATTTATAAAAATGTAAATCTCGTCATAATATAACATTATAATGGAGTTTTACTATTATATTTATTACAATTTATCATGATCTTAAAGTTTTCTCTGAATATAGAATTTGAGTAAAATATTTTTATTATTAAAAATTAAGACATTACAAAAAATTATTACTTATTTTTGCTAATATATACACCTGCTATATCTTATACTTAAATAAATTCACATACAATCTATATACATTCCATTAAATCATAACATAAAGTACACGCTGTGTTAGTTTCACAGAGTATTTACGTTATTATTTATTCATTGTAACACAAACATGAATGCATGTTTTACAACGTGACTGGTCCATAAATATTTACTAGTACTCGATACGATTAGTTTATGATTGCTGTCATTAGAGTAACCAGAGTTAATGGAGTCACAAATTAAATTCACCTACATATGATATAATATAAATATGTAAACGGTAATAAAATTAATTTTATGTGCACTTTATAAGTAATAATAAGCCTAGAATTAATATGTACTCAGTTCGGTTGTAATTTGTTTGTATAGCAAAATTACAGTAAAGTCTAGTACAATAAAATGTTTGTTATATATTATACTGGTTGATTAAACAAAGATAATTTAATGTATTTTATATATAAAATTTAAGATAATGATTTTCATATTTTATATTAATAAAAAAATAGGTCGTATAAATGTCTATTTAAAGAAAATATAAATATTTTTACATTAATAAAGTTTGAAATATATAATATCCAAGCGTCATAGTCTGGCAGACGTAGGTCTAATGTCAATCTTCCATGATTAATTCAATGCGTCCGCGCAGTGACCGCTTACGTAACCGGCGCCATCTTGCTCACGATATTTGTTCAAGTTATCGTGTATTCTTGACCAATGTCTAAAATATATAATTATTTATATTTGGGGTACAGGTCAATAGAACGATAAACTATATTTTTGATGTTTATAAACGCATTCTAAAATATAAAAATATATTTGCACATAAAAAGTTATAGTGGGCATATCTTATTAGTAAGATACAAACTTTTTAGGGAATTCAAATAATTCTTACGTGTTTGTGAAAAAGCCATAGAAATATGCAGCGAAACCAGTTTAATATATATGTCTAGGTAAGGTAGGTAAGATACAAATAAATATTTCTAATGACTTTTAATATACCGTTACACGTATAGTGTATTTAAATTTAAGTTTTCCAATTTAAAGAGAATACCGATCTCCTAAACCCATATAATAAAAAAGAACAACAACAAGTTATAAAAGAAGGGTTGTAATAAATTCTTCTGGGAAAGTAATAAGATTGGACGATAAAATTGCCTTTTAGACGATCGTGAATCTTCTGTTTAGGGCGATTAGAAAGAGATGAAGGTATGTGAGATTATCCAGATACGCCTGCATGTTTTTTTCCACACATGGAGAGCAAGCCTCAAGCCGGTTTGGCTCGGACATGTGCTTCAAAGGACAAATAAAAGTCATAACGGAGCGAGAGTAACCGACGCATAATTATGTGAATTATTCATTCGCGTCGCCCTGCGAACATTCTTTACGTTTGTAATTCGTGATTTGAATAAAGCAGCGAGCGTTAAATGAATATAATGATATTAAATCACGAAGCCAACATCAAAACAATCTCTGATTTGATTCGTATGCCAGCTGCGAAAGTAACTCATGGTTTTTCAAGAGGGCCGCTGTCGCGTTTACTGTATATTTATATCCTTTATTTCAAACGATTACTTAAAATCATTTCGCGATACAAAACAAAAATGTCTATTTTGGACAAATTTTATTTTGTAGATCACCTTGTAATTGTAGACGTATAAAATTCGGAAGTCATTGGCAATTTAATTAGTTTTAATAAAGGCAGCTTGATAGATAAAACAGATAAAACAAGCAAGCTATTAGAGACTAAAGTAATAGAGATCAAGTTAACGATGTGTGACTGAGATAGAAGATGCTTAGCTTCACGTAACGGTAAACGGGGTGAAAGTACACAAAGCACCAACGTAACGTTTAGATGAGTGTGGAAAATATAAGACTTGTAAATGCATTACAGTAATCATTGTATTACCAGTGAAATCATAATAGATTTAAAAGAAAAAAAAAACTAAATTAATCCATTTGAAATAGGTCTATAAAAAAATATTAACAACATTGCCATACTCATATACTTAATTATATTTTTATTCATATCATTAACTATTAATTATGTAAGTCAAAAATTTTATCGATGAAAATATTCTTACATGTATGTATTTAATTATGTATTTTTAATTTAATTAATATATTTGGATATACGAGAGTATAACTACACGATATAAGATATATGTATTGAAACAATGCTATTTCAAAACAAATAACAGAGTTAATTACCCTGAAAAATTTTCATTAATTAGGTTGCGTTAAAAATAGTTGAGAGTGCTTGATTTAGATAGAGTTTAATTGACTAAATGAAATATGATAATAACGAAGCGAGCAAATAAATAATTTATTTGATATTGTATAGATTCCCGTCGCGTTCACGGCCGCGTTCCCAGCCGGCCATTGTTCTTTACGTAACGACAACGTGACGAGCGCGACTCATATCTATTAAGCCTGCGCCCGCGCCGGTGCCGGTCCTCGTCCGCGTTTCACGGTGTCGATTTCCCCGGCTATTGTGTTCGTAATCTTCAAGATAATCTATGCAAATGTGTCCATTAAATTTTAAACTTAATTTTTGCTTTAATTAATTTGATCAATGCATTAGATTGATATTAAAATTATAAGACTTTATTATATACGATTTCATATAAGTATGCTTCAGATTAATGAGAACGTATGGCTTAGTGGTCAGAGCGCTTGGACGGTTTCCAAGAGGCGCGGGTTCAAATTTCGTTACGTTTAAATTTTTATACGTTTCTCAAAAAAGTACGTTAAAATATTCCTAGCCCTAAATATTAATCGCCAATATTTATTTTCCATATTCTAAAAATGACACACTTATCGAACTGATGATTTGGTTTAATCTACTAAAATAAAAATAAACGAAACGAAATAATAACAATTACTAGATGTTTATCGTAAAGTCAATAAGATATTATAACACCCTCCGTCAGTATATATAATTAGAACGATGATTCACGCTTAACCTAACCGTGTGTCACTGACCTTCACGTAATTGCGACCGGATGTGCGCCTGCTATAGCGGCTACAGCAGCTATAGCACCGAGCACCGAGTACTCAATCATGGCACGTTCCGTTTCACACGGCGCGGCGGCGTGGTGGCGCGGCGCACCCAAACAAAGCTAACTCATTCGAAATCGTTACGTTATTTTAAACTTCAATTCACCTCATTAAGAGCGAGGTGGATTCGGGGGAACATTCCTGCACGAGCATGTGGCCACCCCGCACCCCGGTCCCGACCACCGGGCGCAACGTTTAACTCCCTCTCGTGTTCAACTTTCCTCCCAAGGGGTTCCACCCCGGTCGACGCTTGTCGGTATGCAAATTTAATATTGTTACTCTTATTCACAAGGGCAGTGGGAAAAGACAAAAACAGAAGCTGTTATCCCGAATTACGAATGCATTTTTATATAAATATCCATTTTATTTTATATTTTGATTATTTATTGTTATTATTAAATTTTAAATTGGTTTTACGTAACGTATAACGATATTACGATTCAATAATCACAGTAAATCATAATATAAAATCTTTTATTAACAAAAATAATTACCACTTATAAATATTTAAGATACGTATGTATCTTAAATATTATGTATATATATGATTTAATATATGTACCAAGGGAACCGTTTACATTTTCATTTGATAAGCACTCGCAAAACTAGAAAGTTATGTAACAGAGTAGAGCTACGTACATTTGTGCAATATATGTGTATGATGCATACATTTAATACTAAGAGGCGATACGCCGCGCCGGTGCATTTAACGGTAAATATGTAAAATTATGCAAACTGCGCGCTGAGGTACTGAGGACGTGCACGCAAAATTTGTACTCGTTGCCTGAATGCAGATTGCTTCGTTAGCGAATAATGTGAAACAATCACATCCTTGGGATGAGCGTGTGACGTGTGACGCGGCGGTTGTAGGTTCAATTCCCATGAATTAATTCTTATTTATTAATATTTTCATTTCTTTGCTATGGTAACAAGACAGCGACGTTTTTGTAAATTTAAATATTATCTGCCTAGTTTGAAATAGACAACGAATATTTGTATTTTTAAATCCAAATGACATATTTAATAACAAATATAATTAATCATTTATATCGTACTGAACTAATCTATAGGAATTAGGAGGCACTTGATGACAAGATAAAAAAATGGTAAAACGCGAGTCTGGCTTGCTTACCGTGGGGTCCGTACAATAACTGGAGGTCTCGAGCTTTTTGTGAAATTCAAGCTTACCTTAGCTTAGCCAGAGCCGTTTCATCTGATACCTCACTTGAACTAGCGGCCTTTATACCAAATATTGCCCACCTTTTGAGGCTATTGTTTTTTAGGATGACCACAAATGTATAGTTCATGATGATTTTTTTCCTGAACTAGTACTACCTGTACCAAATTTCGTAATTCTAGGTCAACCGAAAATTCTCTATGAATTTTGATTTACTTTGTAGTGTCGAAATACGCGTTTTTTGCGACATAAACATCATATCTTTTTTAAAGTAAATGTAGATATATCATTTTTTCAGAAAATCATGGAGCCGTAGATCTAAGTATATGGTTTGAGTTTCAACTCGATAGACAGACAGACGGACGGACAACAAAGTGATTTTATAGGGTTCCTTTTTTTCTTAAGAGGTACGGAACCCTAAAATTGGAAGTTCATACATAAAATAATATTTGTTTTTATTCATTATATAACACCAGTTTCTAAATTGAACCCACATATTTTTAAATAAAACTATAAATATTGTACAAGATTAAAAATAAATTTCAATACTAAATTAAGGACAGAAATATTTTTCATTTGACCTTACTGTATGGAAATATTGACCTCAATCGTATTAGCTGTGACATAAATACACACTTAATAATGATTTAGGTAATGTGTTTATGTTAAAGTAAGCGTTGAATATCATCGTAACTACAATAAAAACGTGATTTGACTGACTCATGTTTTCTATTTCTATTCTATTTGGCTTCTATTCTGTATATAGCAGAGTAGTCAGAAAGGACCTCTTATTAAGAAACTCCATTCCCTACTTTCCGCCGAATTGTCGAGGCATTGCGTTTAGAGTGGCGGAGCTAAACGCCACACTTGGTCTTATAATCAGACTGAAGAAATGAAAATATCAATAAATAATAATTCAATTTCTAGAGTATACATCGAACCCACAATGTCACGTTAACAGTCACACGCTTGTGCCACTGCATCACAACGGCCTCTACTGACTCATTTTTGACTTTTAATAAGGCCGCCGTTTTTATATTTTTGGTTTAACTCAATACATTTAATTTAGCAGACAAGAAATATAAGAAAGGCACTATACAGCCAAATAAACATTTATCTATTCGGTACTATAAATTATGTCAAAGATAGCTCTAAACTGTAAATACGATAGAGCAGTGTTAATTAAAATCGAATTCTGTTTATTTTTGGCAAGACTGGCAATGTCGCGAGGAAAGCAATTAAAATCGAGATTGTTCAGTAAACAAGGGATGCGAACACTGATCCAATATCCAAATTCCGCTTAATTCTCCCTCACAAAGGACTGTCGGTCGCACGGCGCGGCGCGACGTCGCAGAGATTACATAACACATTTTACATTTCACTTCCATTCCATTGTTCGTTTTATCAACTTAAAGTTTTTCAAAAATACCAAACTAAAGATGGAATAAATTCACATTACTTAGTAAAGTTATTCAATTATATTTTTCATTACGACTAGATTTAAGCTGCATGTATGTGTTACTTAAGTTGAATAATAAATAAAAAATAATATATAAAATTAAATAAACATCTTTGTTATTTCTTTATTATTCACATCCAATTAAATATATTTACATGGTTTTTTCACTGTACAAAAGTAACCAACCTTGGAAGTTTGACTCCACGTTTAAACTTGTTCTTGAGGAGGCAGGTCGGCCCAAGGAAAGTGACTGAACTTCGAGTTTCAAACAGAGTTTTAGCGATCCGAGCAATATTTGTTCAAAAGTTTGGACGTACTTTACTAAACTTAAAAGTAATATAAACTTTTCTTTCTAAATTTACTGTAATGGGTTTGTTTTGTTCGCGAATATAATTAGGAATTTAAGTGTTTTTCGATGTATCGAACTACAATCACACTAGTAAGACATAGATTTAAGTTTATAAAACATTTTACATCTTACAAGGAAGCATATTCATATGATTATTGAAAGATAAGAGATTATATATAATAAGGGATTTTTCTATTAAAAGGCTCCAAGGGCACATGTTTTGTACTTAAGAGTTGTAAGAGCCCTTCTAAAGAGTAGATAATGAACATCATTATAAATTCATTACCGTTATTGTGGTTAGTATGCTTTGAAATCTTCGCAATTACTACAGTCCGGCGAACTAAAGTAACACGACTCTGCGTATAATTACCGCATTAAAAAAATATTTAAATCGATTATAAGGACTACATTTCAACCACTATGGCATAGTTGTTATATTTTATTCCTTGCCTGTTCTACAATCAACAAATTGTCATCAATAAATATCAAACAAAGTGCAAAGGATCGTCATAGATCTTCTCAATTGGCTTTTAATGGAGATATTTATTAGATCGCACTTGAGTGCAAATAGCTGAGCATGCCCAACTGAGATTAAGATGTTGTAAAAGTGGCATCAGACATCGCGTCGTCAGTTAAAAATATTTTTGTCAACTATACAATTAATTTGTTGAAAGTTCAAGACATAAAAGTAAAATATATTAATATCGCAATGTAACTTTTTAAATTCATAAAATTATTTTAATAAAGTAAGAAAAAAATACGTAGACACATAAATATAGTAATATTAAAATGATTTTGAATGAGAATTCTTGAAAGAAATCATATATCACTTTCATTGTTTTCTTTATTTCAAGGTGTCAGTAATGTCGCTATACGTCTTCAGCGCAATCACCAGTCAAAGCACGAACGTTAGAGAAAGTATGGGGGACGGAAGTGCTGATTTATTGTCCACCCACGCTGCCTGTGATTGTTACAGTGATTCGATACTACTTTTTATGTCCATGCTTCATACGATTACAATGAAACCGTGGCTTCATGTCGAATATATTATATTATATGACCTGACATCAAAAATATATAAATATTCCAACATGAGGATAATAAAAATAATATTTTAATCTCTATCTCTACCTTTAAATTAGATAAGGCTTGATAGCTTATTTAATAATGATATTAAACACTATAAGAGAACTTTAAATAATATCGACACACGATACTTACACAGTAAAATGATATTTACTAAATTCTTCTATAGAATAATCTACGTCTTCCAAAGCACTACACAAATCAATTTAACAAATGCTCTTTTCGCTTGACCGAATTAGACTAAAGGAAAGCGCATTCGATTGATCACTTTGACGTCGCAATCCCTATTGCCAAGACATTACTTGATGTTTACGATCAATATCATTTGTCTTTCATTGAAACGTTCATAATAAGACGCTATAAGTTAAAGTTTTGTTATTAAGATTTAGTTATTAATAATTTCCTATGTGAAACGATATATAAATATGTTGATTGAAAATAATAATAGATAATTTGGCGGATATCTCTCTCCTCTGCCTATTCTGCTGTGTGTGGAATACACCGTGAAGCTGATTTATTTATTTATTTTAACAACATTAGATACAATGTGAAATGTTAACAATATACATACTGAGAAAGACGTCCAGTATAATTAAACGAATGAGTAATCACCACACATGAATGCCTGGGATCCTAATCTACAAACGGTCTTTGTCCCTTTCTCGTAACATACATAAAGGTATCTAGGAAATGGTCCATGTAAATTGAATTCGGTCAAACTGAAATTTCTAGTATGCATCAGATAAGTCAAGTAGGATTTTTGATTAAAAATATGCTAGTAATTTGTAATAATAAATACATTTACATAATTCCTTTGATAAAATGTAGAGACAAAAGTAGTACACCTCTTATTCATAAGAATTTTATTTTTTATTTTATATCTAGAAGAAGATCGAATCACGAATTATACGACAAAAAACGCCTAAAAAAGTATTTTAGGTATGGGGTTAGCATCGCCTGTAACATTGTACCAAATGATCTTTACAGTGTATACTATAGAGGTCTATTTGCTGGATATTTATGTTAGACATAATAAAACCTGTACCTGGAGGTTGTGCCGGCGGTTCCGTGGAAGTAATCTGGCCGTTGCTCCGTACGGCCGCTTTCTTCCTGCCTCCTGTGGTCGCCGGGCTCTTTGTGGCTTCTCTTTCCACCCTCTGTAAAGGACAATAGGTTTATACGACGAACTTGAAAGCGATATCATTTTTTCTTTACAAAATAATACAAAAAATGTAATTATATCTCAATATAATTACATTTTTTGTAATAAAGATTTTATATTTATTAAATCAACTTTTGTTACTATGTACTTTTCAAATAAACCACAAAATTCATATTATAACAATATAAATGTTTTAAATGTTCATTATTTTCCTATTTGTGATTAGCAGAGCGTTCTGTAGTCTCATTAAAATGTAATTTAGGTCGACGGCTAATCTCTAACCGCATATAATGAAACGGCTCCATCTTTGACGTAACGCCTAACGCTCACGTTCGTAAATACGAATATCAAAAGAGGCTGGAGATTTGGGGCGTTTAAGAGAAAAATTATAATGATAACAATAAAAAGGGCTCTTTAATACAGAATAGTTCAGTCGTGAACGCGTAATCCACTTATTGCGGCTGACAGAACGATCCAGGGTTCGAATCGTGCTGAGTCACCGTTCACGATCTCGTCAAGTCACGCGCCACGACTCCATGCCCCACGGCGCTGGACGCACCTCCGCTTGTTGCGCTGACTTGCCGGAATGTGTTTCTGTGCTGCACTAATGCTGATTGATACTGGTGCCGATAAGATCCATTAATTGATTGGAACCCTCAGTTTCATTTTGTTATTCTACTTTCTCTCGTCAATTTATTTATTACTCGGCGTGTTGTCGCTGATTGAATTGTTTCAATTAATATAGTATATATTGCTTAAATGTTTTGGTGTTTTTTGATGAATAACATTTATAACTAAATCGTTATGAAACAAATTTCTTCTAAATAATAAACAAAGTGTAATGTTTGCTGTCGTTTTTCATAGAATGTCATGGTAAGGTATGGAGTTGGGGCTGGGTGATAAATTGTTAGAGAATGGGGGCAAATGTTTATGTGCACCAGTAGGCTTGTGCCTCTTTGTGCTGCGTCATCGGGAAATTGGCAAAACGACCGCTCTATAACATTTCTAAAATATATTCGATATATTTGAGAATATTTCTTAAAATTTAACTGTATTAACACGTGGTACCGGAATTTTTAACAAATGTCGAAATCTATAATATATTTGTATATTTTTATCAGTTAGTAGTGTTTCTACTTTGATATTAAAATTGTGTGAGATGTGCTACAATAATCTTTAAATTAGCACAATTATGAATTGTTGGACTAATAAAATGCATGTAACTTTTACATGATGTGACAACACTAACACAATATAGATGCAGTGAAAGTTAAGTTAGAGAAAGTGTGCACATTACATTACTGACCTACGCGAACTGGGCCACAGTTGCTTAGCTAACACCCCATGCATTACAGCCGAAACTATCCAAATTAATAAAAAATATCTTTTTTTATATTCTCTGTTCATATTTCAGCATAAAGACTAAAACTAAGGAACCTAAAATTTAGTAAACGTATTTAACGTTTTTTTAATTTTACACGCGATAAAGGCAGTTACTTCAACGAATTACATATATGTAGGTAAAAATATTTACTGAAATACTTATTCGAGGTCCCCACGTATTTACGTTATAATATGAAAGGGCTCTGTCGAGTTTCGACTAAAGTAATAATTTTCCTAGAATTTCACCCTGCCCTTCCCTACTCGACACGTGCTTATATTTTCGAAACGAATCTCAGACTACATTAAATTAATGTTGTTATAGAAAACAGTATATACATAGTAGTTTTCATATATGTATATCTAAGTATATTATTAGTATAATGAAAATTTCGTTATTTTATATTATATTTAATATGTATGCGTGAATATAATAATGTAGATAAATTAAACAAATATTCCTCTGTATATTTAGCAGAAATATTAAAATTACAAGATCTTTGAATTTTATAACATTTAAGGGCATTATTAGATGTATTTGTAAATAGAAATGAGGAGCTGTGCTGGCAGAACCTTAGGAATTGTAAAGAGGAGTCAGCAATAGAGGTATGTGGTGAAGGGAAGAGAGACGATTGATGGTGATGCAGTAAAAGATGATGTATGAAGAACAAAGAAAACATGCCGGGAGTATAAGCCCTTGGTTAATCAAGCTGCAAAAGCACTAAACGAAAGCACAGAGAAAGATGAAGCGTGAAAATTCAGAGAAAGAAAGAGATGAAGAGTTAACGAACAACTTTTGGAAAATGCGAAGTTTTTCTGGTGTAAAGTTAGTGAATCGCGAGATTGCACGCTAACCTCTACAATGAAAGGAGCGCTTTCGAAGGACAGTGACATTTTACCACCCACATGTTGTGCAGCGATAGGCAAATTTCTAAAGCAAGAAAGTGGTATGACTGTGATGACGCCTCTGCCTTAAGTAGCAGCGAAACTCTGAGCCCTAAAGTGTAATATAAAGACCGCAATGTGATAAGGCAACCAGAACAGATATGGTAGGCCACGCGTCTTGGACTTTTTTTTTCAGCTTCATGCTGAATCCCGCACACAGCAGGGTATGCAGAGGGAGCCTAGTGTTAAGACACTCCGTTACCCGCTTTGTGCCAATTTCTGGGGATATTAAGTGTCGAGTGGCAGAACTCAACGCCGCTATAAATGTAAATAAATATTTCATCTCCTCGAGTGGGGATCACACCCACAACCAGTCGATTTACAGGCACACTTTGTGCTCCTGCACCACGACTGGCCTCGACTGCAGTCGATGACTGCACCAATCGTGCAAGCCTTGGCTAGCTATAGGGCTATCAGTTTGATGCAAAAATATTAGCGAGAAGAATGCAAGAGAGATCCAAAAGTTGCCAAAGACCTAAAGTGTCTAAGGGCTTACCATGATGAGGCGTTTTATGTGTGAGAGCGAGTCCTTACACAAACGCAAATTTTTATGTTCGCGGGTAAATTGCATGTACGTAGCAAACAAGAAGAACGTAGGTATATCGATTCGAGCATATCCCGATGATGGCAATTTAACCACCATTCTGCTCACTAAGCTTCGTCCGGGATCGTCGTCTAAACGTCTAAACGTTGATCTTTGTCTAATTGGAGTAAAGACATGAAAATAATTCATTCTAATGCTGAATAACATTTTATCTATAGGTATAAAATCTAATATTAGATAAACACTTGACTAACAACCCATAAAAGTAAACGTGTATAGTGATATGTAGGTATTCTTTAAGAAGCCAACGATCTATTATAACCCTTCTGTGTCAGTCACCTAGCCTTCATGTATACAACCCTACTCGTACGTCATTTTCCAATAAAGGGGTGACCTTTAATGTATAATGTTGGCGAATAATAAATCAAAGCAGAATATATCGTTTATATTCAGAATTTATATAGTTTAATATATATGTATTTATTATACACAAGAAACATCTTTATTATTTTACAATTTAATAAAAAATTGTTTCTAAAAATAAGATCAGAAATACCTTTTTGTATAACAAAAGAACTGAGTGAAATTTATGTAATATTTTGGTTTAAAATTGTAATTGTAATTGAAATTCAATGCTTGATAAAAATCAGATAGAATAAAGCGAGGTGGTTAAGGAAGTAATTAGAAGCGAGCTGTGGTCCGAAACCAATCTAAATTCGACAAGGACGGGTCGTAGTGGTCTCAATACAAATTGAATGGTAGTAGCTACAACGGCCAAATCAAAGGATAGATTAATCAAAATCAGCTTCACGCTGTAGCACAACAGTGTCCGGGATACTGCTGGGTAGGCAGAGGGAACCTAGTGTTAAGACACTCCGTTCCCTACTTTCTGTCGAATTTTGGAAGCATTGCGTGTTGAGTGGCAGAACCAAACGCCGATCAAGATTGTAACCGTCATAAAATACTATGAAATACATATTAAAAAAAATAAATCACGTTACTCTACACGTTATCATCCCATTCATTAAACTGAAAAAAAAACACAATGTTTAACTTCCTCTGTGGTCAGTAATGAGGATGTATAACATAGCTAAATAAAAATCAAATAAAAGAGCAATATATTGTTCTATGTAATATTAGATATAGTTACATTCTTTGCCGACACAATTTAATTTGCGTAGGTTGTAGTCTCATAATGAGCTTACCTAGTTTAACTGAGCATCAATATTCACAAAGAGAGAGTTCAGAATACTTCAATATTCAGAATAACGATAATGTTATCGCGATATACATATGTAAAGAAAATTTGATATGTCATATTCGTTTATTTTTATATTTATTTCTTTATTTCACCTTATGTGTTTTACAAATATGTATCTAGATGCAGAAATATGAGATTTAGTTACCTATATCATTGTCATTATATTATTTCTGTTATTGTTCAGAAAAGTAAAGTAAATCAATAAATATAAATTAAGTGAAATATCAAATCTCATTTACGTGTATTTCTCATAATTTTTAAATTTGAAATATTCTTGTTCCATTGAATTGAATGTTTCTGCAATAATATAGATCTGAAAAAGTTGCTGTAGTTGTCATCAAATATCCAATTTATATTCAAGTAGCTGCAATATAGTGGCGATGCTCATGCTGTTTTGGTATCGCTCCTACCTATGGAGTCATATTTTTACAAATAAGCCATACAGTCTACAACAAACTAGACACTATATCGATTTGCAGGCCACGTATCTATCGAAACCATCGAAACTCAATTTACGCACACAATCGGAGCACTTGCGTCGTACTCGTCGTGTATATAGTAGTATATATAGTAGTATAGTATAGTATAGTATAGTATATATAACATTTGTCTAACGACGCGATGCGACGCAGGCGTGTAGTTGTAGTGCTGTACACATTAACGCAGGGGCTTTGTAGAAGGCCTTTGATATGCACAATAAACAAGGTGGGCATTGTGGGCGAGTGTAGTGAACTGTAGCCAGCAGGTATTAACGATACACACACACACACACACACACACACACACACACACACACACACACACGCTGCGATTGTGCTCTAATAATTGTAACATTCATTATACTTATACTAAATATATGGTTGAGATTAATAATTGCTTTATATTATATGGCCCATTATGTTTTACTATTATACGCGCACGTTTACAGGTAGAGGACTCAACATCAATCCGTGCGTTTGAAGATATTTTGGCGCCGTATAACTTTCCCATTAACATTTACTACTACCGTAAGTCATATCGTACTTAATGTGACAGTTAGCTTTCATTCCACTTTCTTAAGTTTTAGCAACTAAAGAATTTGTATATATAATCAGGTATATGAAGAAGAAATCTATAAAATAATTGTGAAAAAATAAAAGACACTAAGCTGCCAAATCCAAGTCATTCGAAAGCCATCAACAACGAATAAAAGACATTTGCCAAATCGTTACTGTTGATCAAAAAGACATTATTTGCTGCAATAAAAAGCACCATCTTAAATCGTTTTTACATATTTCTACCTACCTAAACCTACATTAATAAAAAAAACATTGTATAAATTGTCAAACTCTACGAATCTATCATATATGAAAAGTAGAATGTTTGATAGAGGGTGAATGGCCTATTGAATATCAGGTGATTTATTTCCCTTACACGTTCCCCACTGGATAAACCCCTCATCGCTTAAAGGAGACATTGGCTAATATTTCAAGCAACTTAGTACCTACTATTTTTACTATATTATATTTAACTATGTATATATATTTTATCAACGTTACCACGTTTCACATAAATATTTTTTTTAATGGAAATTACTATTTTGAATAACCAGATTACTTAAATACTTTCAATCTCTACAAATATATTAGTTCATAATAATAGCATAATGTAACGATCGATAATAATAATAAAAAGTAAGTAGCATATAAATTACATAACAATGCATTATTATCTTCAAGTTGAAGTATTACGTAACAGCGCTGCACGCTCCGTTTGACCCCGACAATAACAGTACTCGCGAAAGCAACTCATACCTCCAAGTACCTCCCAACTGAGGTATAGTAACATTATAGGAGTTCTGCTTAATAGGATTGAGGAAAATACACGTTTTACGGCTATATCCGAGAGTGCGCATTCTCGTAGTCATCACTATATATATATACATATTACGTCTATTGAAATTAATATTATTTATAAAAACTTACTATTTTTAAGAGATTTCATTCTATTATAATATTTTTAATTACTATTAAAAATATGCCGTAACTAAAATACTGGTTTTGAAACAAAACAATAGTATAAAAACTTCCGAAAGTCATTACGATTGAATGAGTCAACTCTACTTACGGCACACGACACACTGTTCGAAGATATAATCTCGTGCATTTACGGACCAATCGTTAGCACAATTTCACAAAAACTTTCTCAGAATAAAAAATAAATAGCACTTCGCTTCAAGTTATAGCATACTGTGCTCATGCGGAGGTTGTGTTCCCTGTACATTTATCTCAATCTCGGAGGAGCGCCGGAGGGCAAGAGTGCAACACGACTCGTCTGACTGCTTCCTCCCGTCCCGACCCTCGGCGAAACCGGTACTCCTAGTCCGCTCCCAAGCTAAGCCGACCCTCCTTAAGTAGATTACGACGTAAATATGGCCATTGCCTCCCGATTAGTAAGACTAGTAGCATTTATAGTGAATGTTTCAAATAATTACATATATTATACATTATATTAGAAATCGATTGATAATAAATTTATTTAGATTAAATTAAAATTTGCTGCTATTTAACGCTTAAAGTTTTCTCTATCTTGAATTTATTACACTATTAAAAACCGTCTTCACAAAGACCACGATAAGCACGAGGAATGAGTCATAATTAATCTGTGCATCATTGTGTAAGAATTTGGGTCATCTAGATAAAAAATATATATACTAACACACGTTTGTATACTACATTATACACTTCCCACATTCTAATAATAATAGAAATATTTTAAAAAGTTTCACGTAAGTACAAAAAGGTGATGGAAGTAGGTATAAGTGAACAAAGGAGTTCAACATTTTTATTTCCGCCCTTATTAGAGGGGCTGCATTATTTGCGTGTCATTTGGCAAAGCAGGTAAATCGTGTATGCGTGTCCACGGAGCGCGGCATGTTGTCAGGTGAGATTTATTCACATATTTTAGACGTGCGGTGGGTGTGCGTGGGACGCAGACGATACAAACTAAAGGAAGAGACCGCCTCTGCAATTTTACGTCTAGACTACATTTTCATATTTTTTAAAACTTGTACTGTTATTAAGATATTACCATTATGGCGCATGTTAGTAATGACGTGATAAATTTACAAGGAACTTTTCCGTATGAATAGTCAGCAATTTATTTGGCTAGCAGTAACAAAATAACGCCTTACAAAGGATTCCAATCAACGAGTGAATGTTTATAAATAGCGTCTCCCCGACTGCGGTCGCTTTATAATAGTACCGAACAAAGGGACAATAATAACCAACAAAGAAGTTAGAAAAGAACAAAAGCAAACATCGAAGCGAGTCAAGCAAACTGTTTCCTTCCAAGGCGATGTAATAACAACATGGCGACCAGAGAACACTTGTCGATTAATGATGTGCGCAATTGATCTAATTTTGGAATGACGTGCTTATTTCTATTATCAAAATGAATAGCTTGAATAAAAAAGAGATAGTCAAATGTATAGGACATAAGTTAAAAGGAGATGGTGCTGTTATCGGGGTGTGGCTATCAGTAGCTATTTCGTATTCTCTTCAAGTATGTATGTATGTACATAGGTGCAAGCGAGCATATAATGCTTATATATTTGTAATTGCTCTTATGTTTAATTAATAATATAAATAATTGATTTTTCGTGCGACTAATAAGCATTTATAGAGAAATTATAAATAGTAATTGTTAGAAGAAAAATATATTTTGTTCATTTAATTAAATATAGCATATTATACATATTTGATAACAGTGTAAACGAGGATAAAAAAGAGGTTCTATTTGGATAATTTATTAAAAAATAATATAAATGTAAAAAAAGCACAAAAAAAAATTAAAAAACTATAGCAGATGCGCTACTCGAGTAAATGACACGAGCATGTCGCAAGCAATGCTAACCGGTGTTCAGATACAACGCGCCGTCCCCTTCCTCCGCTCCGCACTCACTCTGTACGTCCACCAAAACACCAAAATCACTTCACCACTCAACGCAGAACATTGAAAGAATTAGAAACATGTGATAGTGCGGTGAAAGGTAAGATGCGTTCCGTAAACCGTTGCGAGTAACGAGTAAGCCGGCGTAGTGGCGGCGCGGTAGAGTGGCGCACACTGGGGCCGGGGGAGGGGGCGTGGGGGGCCTGAGGAGGGGTTGGGGGCGAGGGGGCCCGGCCGCTCACGGCTCCGAGCGTCCCGGCCAGACGCAGGCTTGCATAATTAATTACTCTTCACACTACCACTCGTAATGCACCTTCCGCACATCGACGCAAGGTCACCCCTTTGTTGCCATCCAAAAACTACATTATAATCATTTTAGTTTGTTGATGGTACTGTTTGAAGTTGAAATTCCGGCAATAGTAAAATGCTGTATTGAAATTTGCAGCTCAAAAAGATAACGTTTAATTATGTCTGCGTTATATTGCATGTGTCAAACATTACGATTAAATAGTACATAAAATTTAATTATAATAACACTATCTCAATTACACGTTAAGTTTTAAGTAGTACACACGAGGCCCCACCAAATTGAGTCAAATACTAACGCCAATACGCCTGTTATACCGATCTATCTGTCTTGCACGTGAAAACTAATATTAACCTTCAAACAAAACAACAAAGTAGTGGCACGTTAAAACAGACCCTTTAGCCGCTCCGTGGGGACGGGTGGGGGCCCGGGGGGGCCCGGGGGGACAGCGCGCCAGACGAATCTCGGCATCCCGCACTTGTCGCGATCGATATCGTATCCGCTGCACGGGAACTCGCATTAACTAACTCTGATAGAAGCGGAAAGTCGACCGATGTTGTTGCAAACTTTAGCGATTACACGTTACCGGCGAACTCTCGCCGTCTTTTTGTGGTCAATAAATAAAGTGACAGTGGTGACGTTGGATTTTATAAGCGTTCTGTAATTATTAAAAGTATTAGTTTTGTTATTCTTTAAAAAACACCACATACTTGATTGGTCAATAAAATATAACAAATATCTATGCAAAGGATTGACATGAGTTAAAACACCTTAAGAAACTTGAATTAATTAGTTAATATGTATGTATTAATTTAACGAAACATTTAAATAATTGCAATGCAGAGAGACAGCACTTTAACGAATCAAACGAGAACGAAGCATGTAACTATTGAATCAAAACAACGTCCTTAATAGACCAAAGATACAATCAGAGAGAATACATCAACGCAAACAAGTGAGGTCGGAGCCAATTCCGCAGTAATAGGAAAACTTTGAATCGATGCGAGTGGCGAGTCTGTGACTCTCACGGCACGTAAGCCATGAGAAACTGCATTCTGAGCAGATTTAGTTGCGTAATTTGAACGTTTAATGATTCCTAATGATTTGGCATTGAAATCTAAACGTGATTTACGTTACACGATCTGAATTAGTTATTTTATGATCATAGCAATATGTTTTAAATATCATATAGGCCAAATGTTTGTTCGCTTTTGTAAGACGAGTAATGAATGACTAAAAAAATATTATACACATAGTTAGAAGATTAAAATAATACTGGAGGTTATGAAGTAAAATTTTTGGATAAAACGAAAACTCTACAATGAGATTTTGAAATTCTCTTTCTTCTCTGCCAAAAATAATGACATGGAATACGCATTCTGTCATAATAGCGGAGATTGAAAACAAATTAAATAATTAGCTTGAATTATAAATCCTCGTACGTAAGATCAAATCATTTCTTTATTTACACTGCTATATTATGCGCCTAATACATTCCCGTCACGAAAACTTGTTTTGGCAAGCATTCAACTCCGGGTGGTTTCAGTGAAAACATTACTGCAGTGTAGATAATATGTGTGAAGGAAGTCCTTTACATTTCAGTGTTTAGGGAAATACAGAGTGAGGAAATTATTATTATATTTTGTATTATATTGTGTTTACTACTCTGATAGTGTTTAAATAATGCGGGTAAACAAATGAATTGTTTATTTCGAGTAATTGTTTAAATTAATATAAACACTGAAGTACCAAATAAATATGTTTACTTTTTATTAGGTACTGCAGGCATGCTAGTTCATTAAGTAATACTACCACTTACAACCGTGGGTTTAGTGCAATTTTAAAGTGCTATTACCAAAACCCCATTAACTTGACGTTTAGATGGGATCGGGTAGAAATTTAGATAGCTCCGAGATTAAGAGTTTACATTTGGCGCACAAACGAAAGAGAGCCATTGAGGCACAGCTGTAGGGAAAAGTGTCGATGATTAGTTGGAATGTACTTTGTGGATCGATACTACTGAATGCTTGTAATGCTTCTGTTATCTTCGTACTACGCGACAGATGACTAATTTGTCAGATGAATTGTTTATGAGTGCACAAAGAGGGTCGCTGAACCAAACAAATTACCGAAAAGGAATCCCCCCTTGTCAACAGTTTTCTTATAATGCTAAAGATTATTTATGAATATTTTAAAATTTAGTGTAAATAATATTTAATATAGAACATATTCAAGACATTTTATCTTCTTTATTGAACGATGATTTATAGCTACAGAAATAAAAAGCAATAAATAGTTTAAAATCTCTACGTAACTAAAATTATAGACTAATATACAAGACAAGAGATTCACAATACAAGACACACACGAACAAACCTAAATTATAGCCGAGAGCAACAAATGCATGCCAAATGAGTAGAACTATCGGCTATTGCACGGCAAACGTGACTTTTATACTTATGCGTTTATCTTGGAAACAATTTCTTCTTACAAAAACTAACTGTAATTAATTAAAATAAAATGTTCATGTTAGAAATACATGGCATATGGTAAATTATTTATTCCTATAGAGTAAAAATTTACATAATCGTCAGAATAACCTTAATTCCATAAATAGTTTGTAAGAAAAAAAGGCAAAAATGAGATTTGCTCGTTACTAATAAACATCAAAGATTTCAAACCAAGCCGATAAATTGTACGGTTACACGAAATGAAAAAGGATGTGTTTACAACACGAAGGTCGATACAATAACAACTCGCCCTTCCAGCACGCATTAAAAGTCATATACATAAGGAAAATAATACATTTATTTTAGGTACTTACGAGTCCTAGCTCCTTAGCAGTTTAGTCTTTTTATCTTAATTAATATTTTCTTAATAAAGTTTTAAAACGTAATATTACCTTCTCGTTTGATCTAAATTGCTTTTCTTAATTAAACATTTTGGAACGATAAATGTTTTATTAAATTATAAAGAAATAAATAAGAAATTGAATCTCAAAGTTGAAAATAAGGTATATACAAAAACAAGCTATGAAGCTTATGAAGTTAGTATAACGATGAGCACAGAACGAAGTTATTATAATATATTATTATTATCATTAAACACAAATCGTCAATTTAAAGATTCCATGATATTTTCATCGGGACGAGAGGACGCCGACTTTCAAGAAGGTCATGTCCATGTCGAACGGGGACTCATCTCAAATAAGATAATAATAAGATCTCGGACGAAAGCAATAAAAATGGAATTAAAGACCAGCTGAGACTGTTCAACTCGTAACATTCATTTCATTTATTTATAAGGTCACAGTAAAATTGATTAAAACTAAAATATGGTCTTATATTGAGAATCGTGCTATTTTCGCAATGGAATTAATAAATGTGTTGTAAATATTTACTGGCGGTACACCCTGCGTCAGCTCGTGCGTATTACAATAGTAAACAAATGTTGTATTACAAAGCAAAGTAAAATTTATGGCTTATATGTGACAAATCCTAAACTTAGGCATTTTAATGTTAAACAGATTATATATTTATATATATAATAATCATTAAGTCTACAGTCTACACTATAAATCTTGTGCATGTAATTTATTAAGTAGTACATACAGTACAGTGTTCATTTGCTAATTATTATAGATGATTCATAATAATTTTAAAATAAAGAGGACCAATGACGAAAAAAAAGATGGTGTCGCAGATTTGAGTGTAAACGCAGGTCTTTTGTATATAATATAGTATGTATATTGTACGTATTTAGAAACTGCGAACCTGAGTCCAGCGGCGCCAGCTTGAAAATAACAAGCCTAGACATGTTTATGAGCTAATACTGAAAGTTAATTATCTAGGACTCGCGTCTCCTCACTTGCCGATCTAAATTAGATTTTCACTGAAGTTTTGAAGCCAAGTATCCGAGATACATTTCGCTTGCGTCCAACTCAAACATCCCACGATTAACATTAGTTTAGAACAATGCCGAACGACTAAACTTAGTTTCCGCTTGTTTCTGGTCTAATATTCAAATGAGTGCAGTGGTGTGGAAACTCAATCGTTAAGAGTGTTTCATACGTGTGTGACAGGCTTTCTAGCTGCCAAACTACGAATATAAAATAAAACTTAAAGACAGAGTTATCAACAGTACTCATCAATAAAATTAAAATACACTACGTAATAAATGTTAATTTTAATAAATGTTAATTTTACGTCTTATGCCAAACAACTTTGGAATGTAATTAACATTCGAATTAATAATAAATATTAATCAAAGGAGAAACAGATGTAAGTAAAGTTAAACATGAGTCATTTCGGCCATATTTAGCTGAACCGGCTACGACGCTCAGTTAAAATTGGCAGATGCGTCATAGAGCGCCATTCTCACCGAAATAAAATTATATAGACCACACGAAAACACGTGCATAAATCATTCACCTCTTTGCACGAGTTAATTTAATACTCGAATAAGATGTTACACATCTTTCAACTTCCTGTACATCACTAGATCGCATATTATAATAACATAGTTTGTAACTAAACTGAAAATATTATAATATTTAGTCAGCATTTAAAATATCCCAAATAAACATATTTTTGCATTTTAATGTCATCAAGATTCGAAGCTTCATTTGCATAGGTATTTATTGAGCAATGATTAATTTAATTTAGGTCTTAAAAAATAGAACCCGTTCGATTAATATGAAAAAATATTATTCAAGTATTCAAATTGGATATATGTAGGAAATCTTAGAATTCAAATTTTATAGCCTTAAAAAATTTGTACCTACACCTACTATAGTGTATTTATAGGTACAATTTTTTTATGTGTCTTACAATACTTAGTATAATTTTATAAAAAAACTAAAATATATGTACTCATTTTATAGTCTACACCAATATCTTTTCCGGATACAATTCGTATTTCGCTTCTGACCTCTAAATTGTAAAGTGTTTTCGATTGCGTTCTTTAATCTGTGAAATTCCTATTTTTTTATAACAAGTCAACACCCACGTCAAGGCTGTTTACTTTTTACAGTTTTTTGCTCTACCAGATTGTAAAGGATAAACAAACTGGTTTCTTAACGAACACGACGAAAGAATAAAAAAGATCTCAACAAAACATACATTAGTGATTAAATGAATATTTATTTTTGATATAGAGAGAGTCGCTGACTGAAATAAAAACTGGTTTTCCATTTATATTTATTCAGTTGTGCTATTAAAATGAATGATTTGCATAGTCATTATTATGAGGATATACATACATAAAAAGAAATTGGCTATATCTATATAAGTTACATTATTGATATCTACTTACTTGTAGGTTAGACCGAGACCGTCGAGGCATTACTCCTACAACTTCGCCTCGCATAATGGATTCTATAACTGGAAAAGAAAAACGTTATTATTTTTTATACCTAAAATGTTCGCTTCAATTTAAATATTTAGCTTCAATTTTCATCAGCTGTCAGTTTCTAAATTATATTTTTACTAAAATTATATGAATCAAGATTCATTTATATTGTTTGTGAGAAGACAAACTAAATTTATTTATATATGGATGCAATATTACAATATTTACTTTGCATTTTAAATCAATATATTGCTGTACTTCAAAGTTAATGTTATTTAGTTTTGTTTTTCCGCAGTACACATGTTGAATATGAACATAGTGTGGTGCGAATAATGACGCTTTAATATTATTTCATAATGTCGCAAAGTATAACAAAGGATTTGCTAACGTTGCAAACTACGTTACGTCGTATGGCTTCTTGCATCCAATTATGCACACACAGGAGTTAAGCCACCCTACACCCGTCTCCCGTTACAGTGACAATATGTGTAGTACATAACTATACTTGAATGCACAAAGGCCACTGTGTCAAAACGCAGAAATGAAATGAAATGTAATGTAAACATTGTAAAGCAAAATATTTTTAAAATATTACGAATATGTTATTTAAAGTATTGTTATTCCTGAGAAAAGTAAACAAAATTTTTTGGTAATAAATGAACAAAACTCGCTAGTACTAAGTGCTCGTACCTACTACACTCAATAAATCGATTCCCTTACAACTTTTGTGCCTATTTGATTCTATTACAGTTTAAATCTTTAAAAAAACGCCAGGCGTGGCACAGGAACACGAGCGTGTAACTGTAAACAAGACAGGTTGTGGGTTCAATTTCTACTCGCGGAAATGAAACATTTATATATATATATTTATTTCTTTGCTCTGGTGTCGAAGGAAACCGCGGCGTTGTGTTCCGCCACTAAACAATGCCTCCAGAATTCGGCGGAAAGTGAGGTCTTAACACTAGGCTCAGTCTACCTTCCCTGCTACATGCGGGATACAGCGTGAAGCTAAAAAAAAATATAGATCTACAATAGAGTAATTAGTGTTTGAACTCTTATTAATCCGGGGAATTCAGGCAGAGCGCTATAAAGGATTCATGAATATTCAAGTCAATGCTATAGCCCACGCCGTTTATGTATACGTGTAACAGTAGTGATAATTACATAACACATTACCTACTATATACCATTGTGCAACGAACGCTACACGTGACTCTAGGTGAGATAGCGGACAATGATTCATTTGCAATAATCATTGTTCTACTCAAAGTAGGTACTTATTGATAATACTAATGTTATATGAAATTAACCAAAAATTATAAATTATATATAAAGTTGAAAAAATCATTTAATAAATATCAATAATAGCATACCGGAAATATATGCTTAGCTATTTTTATCTATTAAATATTGTAATGTATGCAGTATATAATTTACATATTCTACTAGTGTATGAATGTGAATAAAACATAATATGTAAATAATATACTACAGTCGGATACAGAATTAATTATTTCACTAAGGATAATAAAATATATTGAAGATCATATTTCAAGATAGAATGTTATAAATTTTAATAGCTTCTTGTTATTATTCTAATAACAGGTTTTGTTTTTATAATTTTATTTTATAGGTTAGTTATTATTTGAAAGTTTAATATTAATCACTTAATTAATTGCTAAATTACCTCCATCGCCAAGTAGTCTCATCTGCACTAAAGACGGGTCTTCACTGTGTTCTTCTAAAACTGTGTCATCGGTAACAGTTAATTCCTGTGAAAGTTTAAAAAAGTAAATAAAATAGCTTTTATATTTTGCGACATTGTTGTTAAAAAACATTAAATAAAGTAATAGTTAAAAGTCCACGAGCAAAAAATATGACAGACATTAAAATGACTTTTTTAACAATAGCACCTACTGAGAACGAAGAATAAGCAATGTCATGTTAATGAAAAGACAAGTTTGGCAGGTGTGTTAAATTTATACGTAAATAACATCTAAACCTATTAAAACTTTCTCACGCCCACGGCACCGAGCAATATAAATACGTTACAGGAGCGTGCCTGTTCAGTGTTATTTCATCGTCTAAAATTGAAATAATAACAAACGCCGCTCTAGATACTATATACTTATATTTGATTAATACAATCAGTAACACTACGGTATACGCTTGTCTATAATAAATCTGGTCCAAGGTAACTTATTGAGCATGCTGCCAAAATTGGAACAAAATATTTATCTCTCATTCGCCGTATATGTTATATGTATTCTCAAGGGTAAATATATTTTTACGTTTAATGTAAATTTATTCATGTATATTTTAGTAATCTTTTATAAAAAAACCGGTTTGCCATAAATGTAGAGAAAATGTATAGAATTATATTGTTTTTAATACAATATTATAAGCATTTTAATTCTGCATAACAGCTACTATTAAAAAGATTATATCAAATATAAATTTTCTTAAAGGTTAACCGGTCAGCTCAACTCACATTGAAGGCAACAAAACAATAATATTAACTAGTGGCGCAAGGTTGTCGATAAACATGTCTTCGGGGCAAAGACTCGAGTTTAGCACAAACTCGCGAGAAACAAAGAGAACTTATAGAAAGTTGGTCGGGTGGCCGCGAAGAGGGGTGAAGAGGGGTGAGCGTGGAGCTTACACTAAACTTTAACGGACAAACTGACTTCGCTACTACGCTAATTTGCAATATAAATTTGTTTAACGTCTTAACTTTTTAACTGTAATTACGTAGCAAAGTTCAAGATAGATTGAACAACTTGGCAATCCTGACAACCCTCCAAAGAGTTTGAGGAAAGTCGCAATCATTTAATGTAGAACAATGTAGTTTCTAATTTTTTATATGTTTGAATAACTTTATATTATTTTTGATATTTTTTAGTCTGAAAAAAATATTTAAGTACTCGTAAATAAATGCCCTTATCAAATGTAATTATAAGGATTTGTTTTAAATAAAATTCTGAATATTACGAATTATAACTTAACAATTATAATATCCAAGAAAAAATATACGAGTAAATAAACTATTTTAGTATATTTAAAAAAAACATGAAGTCACATAAAGTGAAAAATAATATAAGACATGATACTCATTTATAATCCCAGTTGTTTGTTGTGAGTTTCGATAAATACGTACAAAGTTGTACACAGTTCGTCCTCATAGGAGCCGATGAAAGAAAAACAAAGTGTTTCAATAACGTAAAACAACAAAGTTTGTTTAGCAGAGTTGGCGAAGGGGTGAATGATGGAAGGGTGTTTCGGGTGCCTCCCTCACCTGAAGGGGAAGTAACTTATAACGTTGTTGATAAAACCATCATACATATTACTATTGATATACTCGTACGTTTCAGTTAATAATTCAGTATATTTTTGTGTTTCCATGAAAGTAACATTAACGTTTTTAAGTAATAATAATAATAATAGCATATCGTGAAACTATATTTATTTATAAAAACAACGTCGTTAATTATTGCTATCACTATAAGTCATATTAAAACGAATTAAGAAAAAAAAATACAAGTTTTATTAATAATACCTTGACTACACAAAAACCAGTTTTAATAATAGTTTGGAATAAATTTAATATAAATGGACCGATTAAAACAGGTCGAGATATTAATAAAAACCGTCGACAAGTGGAAAGCTGCATTCTTATACGTTTGTTTACAGTTGTGCTTAACAACTTTCTTATAGCTTATACGTTGGTAGAGTATAAGTAATATGTGCCCTTATAAATCTACCATCGTTACTGGATGCCATCGCGTTCAGTAAACCAAACTGGTTCTACCCATAACTTCCCGCTTGAGAATTATGTTGTAGAATGCCTATACAGTTAACCAGGCATGTCTTAACGTTTCAGTTCTCCAGGTGCTTCCTTAATTATGTATAATATACTAATTTTATATAGTTACTTAATATACGTCTTGCATTAAAGGAATTCGTTTACATTAAGAATTATTTATAGTGGTCACTTACCCCAGTGTGTTCGTTGACGCCGACTATAACAGCTGTGTACCACTGTGTGGCACCAGCTACCCTGTAAACTTGTGCGCGACATCCACCCAGCACTGAGGGTGTGGTGGTAAGTATTCTCTGCCCGTCTTGTGTCGTTCTCCAATCAGAAGCTTCAGCTGCCAGCGCTGATAGTGTTGAAGAATCGACATCAGCTTCTGAACCAGCTAGAGTAGGATCCCATTCCTGAGAAACACAATACAATAATTAATAAAAATATAATAAATACAGCTTGCAGTATCCCGCACACAGCAGGATAGGCAGAGGGAACTTAGTGTTAAGACACTCCGTTCCCCACTTATCACCGAATTCTGAATTATCTAGATATTGAGTGGCAGAACTCAACTCCACGCTTTGCCAGCCTTGGCGCTTTGACACCAGAGCTAAAAACAGAAATATACATTTAAATAAATCTTTCATTTCCTCGAGTAGGGATCGAACCCACAACCAGTCACTTTTACAGTCACACACTGTGCCCCTGTGCAGCTACTGGCAGACTCAATAATTAATAACATAAAAATAATAATAAAAAAAAATTAACTCATCAACTCAAATAATAAAACTATTATTGTAAAGGTTATAAGAAATTGACACTTTCACCTTTACGTGAATGGAAATAGGAATATATTATTAATTTTATTATTATTCCATCCGTTCACCATATTATATATAATATTTATAAAAAAAAAAAATTAAAAACTCATTTACATTTTAGACAACAAAGTATCCACAGCATCTCTTAAATTCATGCTCAACTAAAGGAACAGCATTGGCCGGATTGGTGCACGCGAAGATTTATTGCATCTTGTTTGTACACGTAATATAATTCCACTACAAGAATGCAATGTCCATAAATAGTGCAATTACTCCACTAGATTGTTAGTTATGTGTAAAGTGACCTCGTGCATACAAACATTATGACCCACATTATCTCGCACCTACGTTACTCGCCTATACAAGGCGAGCTACTGGACCTAATATTGTAAGATTTTGTTGCGATAATTGACTATATTGATAGTTAATTTATATATAGATTTAATAGCTTGTTTATAGATATATATTCAGAATATGGTAATGAAAAACAACTGCTATAATAATATATATAGGCAATTTCAACATCTGTGTTTACATAATTTATACAAAACGTAGTAAGACAACTTTAATTTTAGTGTTTCATTAATTTAAAATTTTAACGACGATAATACAATGCAACCAAATCGAAATGCTATTAACATTTACTACTGTACCTGTACATATTATAAATTACAATAATAGAAAGGATGATTAATATAAGCGCTACACAGATAGCCATCTTTAAATTAATTTAAATTAACAATGGTTGTATATAATGAAATATCTCCGGAACAGCGTCTGCAACAACAGCAAGACCATCATAGGAGGCAAAAAGGCACCAAACCACTACATGTAACGCACAGAATGCGTATTTATGTCAATGTTACAGCACACCGACACCTGTGTGCGGCAGACGTATCCGGTGCGTTGAACTCGCCTCGCTCTCCCTCCTGCGACTATGTGTTTAGCAACCGAGCGCTATACCTCTATAATTTATACCTCTATAGTCTATACCTCTTTAGTGTATGGTCTACAGTCTACACTGTGTAATATGCAGCCTACAACTATTGGATGCGGTTAGACGACACGGAAATGATTTACGTAAAAGCTAGACGCTTTGTGAGCCTTTGTAAAAAACGGACACATTTTATTTTTGTACATTTTTTAAACGTTTGCTAAATAAAACGTCCATCGGGTTTTATTGATGTTTCATCATCTATTACACTCGATTGCGTTTGAAAAAGACTAATTTAGTTCGTTTCAATTTGATCGAAATCTCCTTTGAACGAAAATTGAATGTATCTAGCATGTTTTTTTTGTTTCCAATAAATATTAGGCAATAAAGGTCAACGAGAATCATAAGGAACAGAGCTCATGCCCTTACGTATAATTTTTCACGGCCAAACCATTTCCACCGGGTGAACCAAGATTACGACATCGTAACCGCCGGTCACGCTCTGATGGGCCGACGCAGTCTCAGTGAGTCAGCAGCGTTACGCAACACCGCCTCGAGGCTTTTACTGTTTATTTTGCTCGGTTACTCTATTTGGTGAGATTACCTCGTGATTAATACGAGGTCGTGGAGAGCACGAGTCGCTCGCACCGACAAAGTTTCGTCGGCCTGGGAATATTATGGTGGATTATCTTGCATTGTAGGTTTAAATTAAGTACTTCGTTAAGTCTTCATTATTGCAAACTATTTAGATATATATCTGAATTTAAATAGTTACTAAATAATTTAATTTTTAGTAGAACAGCTAGAAAAGAATCGTGTTGATGATTATATAATTGACAATCTATTATAATAAAATCAATTTGTACTCTAACTTTTAGATAATTATTATCAATAGATATGTACAAGTCAGTACCTTTTTATCATATAGATTTAAATATTACTTAACACTTGTGTTATTATATAGATAGATACACATAGTATGTACGTACAACAGATATAATCGGTGCTTAACTAGGAAGTTATTCGATGGCACACATTCGCGTCTCCGCGACTCATTCAATTTCCTGTCACGAGACATGACTCCCTGCTCCCTAGTCCCCGACTCGTGGTAGGATTATTGATAAGATTGTGAGTTATGCATAACTCGTTGAGTTATTTCTTTGCGTAATAAATATTCTTTAGCTAATTTATGTAAGATATTAGATATGAAATGTGTAAATCAAATTAATTCGACTTTAAAATTGTCGTGTTGTATCTACCAACATACATATATGTAGAACTATAGAATATTTTAACATCTATAACAAATAAACAGTTTACAAAACTCAACAATACTATAACTAAATGGTTGTGGTACTTCTAGGAAAACTTTTATATAAGCATTTCGCTGGAAACGTACATGTTCTATAAGTAGGACCGGCCCCGGGGGTCCACTAACTGTACCTCAAAACAATACATATCGGTAAGTACCCTGAAACGCCCCCGTGGCATTGTTCCGTTAAAATACCTATCCTTTCTTGGTCATGTAGACGGTGGATAGAGCTATATATACATAATATTATACAATATTGTATAAAGTTAGTCTTAAGATTTTAACTATTTAATATTTTATAAAAGCGGTAATATTCAAAGATAACAGCATATAAAGTGTGTGGAAGAAATAACTCTAAACTTTATGCTATCAAGAGGATAAATTTTCTTGAAACTTTCACATTAAATTTCTCAAGTAAAATTCTCGGTCAAGAAACTTAAAGTAAAGCTTTCAAAGTAATAAAATTAAGTCCTAAAACGGAGTTTTCCAAGTTTATGCGAAGTCGTTTGATAGCAAGTAGTACAAAAAGGCTTTAAGGCGAGACAATGCACTCCTATCCATCACGGATAAAACAAGTCTAGATACTGAACGCAAACACACGAAGCGAATGGAGAACATAAATTGGACTTTTGTGCTCACTGCGGTACACCAATTCTATACTGTGCGCTGTAAAATGAAGAGTATTACCATACAGTCGTGAATGTATATAGAATTTGTTGTTACTTTATTATTATTATTTTTAGATTTAGATGAAATATTTGTATTGTATCCTGGTACCGTAGCAGTGTATTTAAAACTAGTAGAGAAATTATTTTTTTATCAGCTTCACGCTGTGTCCCGCACACAGCAGGGTAGGCAGAGGGAACCTAGTGTTAAGACACTCCGTTCCCAACTTTCTGCCTAATTCTGGAGGCATTGCGTGTTGAGTGGCAGAACTCAACGCCGCGCTCAACCTCGACACCAGAGCAAAGGATTGGAAATATAAAATTTAAGTAAATATTTCATCTCCTCGAGTGGGGATCGAACTCACAACCAGTCGGTTTTACAGTCTGGCCTCAATATATGAATTTAAACCGATCAAAATCGTACCATACATGTTTTATTGCTTAACTTAATTAATGTACCTATATTTTGTTTTTACTACTCAATGTTATAGTTATTTGCATGATGTATAAATATGCTTTAGAGGAAAATATGATTTAATATGTTTATGAATATGTATTGTAATATATTAAATAAATAATATTATGACAGCCGAGTATATTAATTAAAATAGAACGCCGATAACATGCTATACGTAGGTGGGTTCCTGCTGTATAAGAAAATATTTGTGAATCAAACTATCGACAAAACAAACAGTTTGAACAAATAACAGCTCTAAATAAACAATTGGTGGAATACTATTGTATATTAAAATAATAATAGTTGGAAATATTGAGCATGGATTTGAAAATTAGTTGTCTTTTGAATAGTGTCTATAATAAATGTATTTGTTCAAGGCGACCTAAATAATAATAGATACGTAAAAAAATATTCTCATGCTGCTATAAGTATAACTATTTTGAATTAGTTTTCATTGTTCATAATAAACAAAGAATATTTAAAAATACCGTTTCACACAGCAGGGTAGGCGATCCTACTGTTAATAAATACACTACATTCTTTATTTTCCGCCAAATTTTGGAAGCATTGCGTGTTGAGTGGCGGAACTCAAAGCCGCACTTTGCCTCGACACCAGAGCGAAATGGAAATATTAAATATTTTATTTCCTAAAGTGGGAATCGAACCCACAACGTGTCGCGTTTACAGCCACATCGTGTGCCCCTGCGCCACGTCTGTCCTGTTATATAATCAGTGTTTGTATTATAGGACAGTCTTTTTCTCTCTTTGTATGACATCAGTTCTATTTGGTAGTTATTAAACTTGCAAAGTGGATGTGATCATATTATGTATAATAAATACCCCTTACATTATTATATCAAGATGCAACACCGCGCTCTCAAACAACATAGCAGGTGCGCTCTATTATAATAAAGCGAAGCAAGTTGATATTATAACTAACTTGTAGCGTTATTCATTAAATTATACCTTGTCAAGTCTGGCTTTATATAATGTTGACGTAAGTTAGTCAAATAATAATTTTCTCATGGTTTGAAAGGAAATATTCCTTTCAAATTTCATTTTACGAGAGCACAAAGACAACTGACACTCCCAGATATAGTAAAAGTATAATATATTTTTTGTGCGGCGTGGAGTTTCGCCGATCAACAGGTCACGAGCCACGGACACTCCGACACTCCAACAATCTGATAACACACTTAACACTAGGTTCCCTGTGCCTACCCTGCCGTGTATGCGGGATACATAACGGAGCTAATTTTATACTACTTGAACTATAAGAGGAAACATCATATCAATTTAATAAAATATATATCTTAAATATGTTTTAATTATAGTAAGTAAAACTATATAAAGTATGAATTGCTATATAATGTACACCACTACAAATCTATTAATAAATACATGTAGCAGAACAGTCCTATGATTCATTTGAAACATTTTCATTACCATAACTTATCTTTATATGGATATCTATTATTAACTTTGGCATAGAAATTCAATTGATTTACAAAACCTCTGTTGATAGCAGACATTTATAGACGGTGTCCAATAAAATTTGCATTTTAATTTTACATTTAAATTCAAACGACATAAGCACCATATATATTGCGTAAAATTTTTAAATGTTTGTGTGTTAATAAATTAAGATTTATATGAAAATAATTAAAGCCTGAAAAGTTTAAAATAAGAAGCTATACCTAGGTAATCTTCTGATTGCAATTACTGTCAGAAGTTGTCAGAAATTTGCATGTTATAGTGCTGGTCAGAAGCTTGCAATTATTGTTAAATACTTAATATAATTTCATGAAAAAAAAAAAGAACAACAGATAACATTTACTAAACGAACATACCTAATAAAACTATCGAATTAATCCTCACAATACAGAAGTCAAGTATAAGTTTTACTTTAAACACTAGTAACGCCATCTGTTGTACGCAAACAAATATTTCAAACATTTCAAAGTCAAACTTATTTAATACGGGTAGTTGTTTACAAAAAAAATGAAAATTTATCATAACTAGTATGTCATCACGCGCGACAAGCTCACTACCTACCTACCTCCTAGTACCTACTAGTACTACCAATGTCACCCGAGTGGGGGCGACGTAACGGACGCTAACTACAAACTTTACTCGTTTAAATTTTGCAGCAGTTTCCCTTCCTGCGTGGATTGCATGATAGAAAACTTTAATTATCCCTTCGTGATGAGTTTTAATAAGAGCTTTAGACTGAAATTGCTTTTTGTATTAGTATTCTTTTTTTTTAGCTTCACTGTTTATCCCGTACTTTCCGCTAAATTTCGGAGCCATTGCTTATAGAATGGCGGAAATGAACGCTGCGCTTTGCCTCGACACAAAAGCGAAGAAAATGAAAATATTCAATGCTTCATTTCCTCGAACGGGAACCGAATCGACAACCTGTCACGTTTACAGTCACACGCTTGTGCCCCTGCCTCACGACTGGCCTCAAATTAGTGTGAAAAAATAACATACATGAAAAAAAAAACTTATTTTGAGATAATGGCTATATTGTTTACCCTTTCATACACGTTATTATTTATATATCTGATAAAACCATTCAAAGTTGAATTACCTATTCATTGTAATTAGAAAATACAAAGGATAAACATTCTTCATAATAATTCATACTTATTCAAAGAACAATAACACTTAAAAACAATATTTGAATATTAATAAATATTTTATAAACATGCGTCAGTTAATTATTCCACATTATATTTCTTGTAGCTGAGTATAAAACTGGTTGTCCTTTTAAATAATTCATGTTTATTTAAATCAAATTCGATAAATAATGCAAAAATTAGCAAGTATAGTGCAACAGTAAGTTTCAAAGTCAAACGGTTGTTTCAAAGTTGAATTTGAAAGCGAAAAACTTCAATGACAAAAGTATATTTCCGCTGACAGGCAATCAATCACTCTTTGCCGGCCGGGCTCACCGAAAATAGCGTCAGTGGCATAACCACCTGAATATGTATATAATAACGGGGAGGCGTGGGTGGCGGGCGCGGAAAATCAATATAGCAGGCGGCGAGGATCAAAACACACCCGTCCCAGGCCTCCGCCCCCGGCGCCCGGCGCCCTGCGCCCTGCGCCCGGCGCCCGGCGCTGTCACCCGGGGAACACCGCCCCCCTTGTTCGGCAGACACCGTCCTTGATCTCCCTACGCCCGGGCGCAACTTTGGATAAACACTCGACAGTCGACACTCGCTCGTATCGTCTCAGTGGGAAATTGGGTCGGATACGCGTCGTTTGATACATCTTTGTCTTAATATGTATCTACGCTTTAATTACATTTCGCTTAAGAAAATATTTTTTACTCGATAACAAAGATTTTCAAATTACAAAATGTATAACGGTAACATACGAAACATAAAATAAAGAAATATTTACTGCTAAGTAAAATAAACAAGGAAAGATTGCCATAATATAATTATTTTCAAACATAATAATGAAGTAAATTCCTTCCTTAAATAATGTCTACTGGATTTAATATGTAAAGTATAATAAATGGACGCAACGCTGAACCGTAATGATTTATTTTTGAATCATTTTCCCACATAAAATCGACCTAACAAAACTAAACAGTGACTCAATGGAGAAGAGGGAATATTATAGAATCTCGGTATTAAAATATGATTCATTCGGAGCACGTTCAGAGGTCGTAGGTATGCCGTGAGCGTTTGTGACTTACTTTAAATAAGTATTTAAATTGTATAAATTATGATGAAAGGAAATTTCCGATTCTTTGCTATTTTTATAAAACTGTCGCCATCTAGTGGTAGAATACAATAAATAACGATAGAAGTTTAATCGACATGCATTTTGTCGTAAATTATGGTCATACTATACTTACTTAATTTATATATATATATATATATATATCTTATACAGAGATAAATAATAATATTGTTACTATATAGACGATATATTACCTGGTAAGGTTGTAAATTGGCGTAGTCCAGAAAGTGAAGTTGTTTGTCGTGGAGGTATTCCACTGGCTGCGCGTCCGCCTGTAGCGTTACATCCGCCGACAGCGGCGTGAAGGTCTGTCAGAATAATAATTAGAATGAATATCATAATTACGATTACATCATAAACCGCCGCGTATATATATTGAGATATTTTTTAAACAATTTTTATCTAAAGCGGAAAGCGACAGAAGATCCATACTTGATAAACGGATAAAGTAAAGATAGCAAGATAAATATATTTATTTAAAAACGTATAAAATTTTTAACGTAGCGGGACTCGAACCCGCGTCTCCTGGAAACTGACCAGGCGCTCTAACCACAAAGGCATATGAACGTATGTCCCGCTACGTTAAAGTTTTTATACGTTTTCTAAATAAGTATTTTTCTAAGTGTGGATTAACACTTTAAAAATGTTAAAGATAAATATATTTATGTTTATTGAGGCCAGTCGTGGCGCAGAAGCACAAAGTGTGACTGCAACTGTAACTGTAAACGAGATTGGTTGTGGGTTCGATTCTCACTCGAGGAAATGAAATATTTATTTAAATTTATAATCCCCACCAGTGGGGAACGGAGTGTCTTAACACTAGGTTCCCTGTGCCTACCCTGCTGTGTGCGGGATACAGCGTGAAGCTGATTTAATTTAATTTAATATAATCCCATTTCTTCGCGGCGGAAAGTGGTAATGAAGTGTCTTAACACTAAGTTTCCTCAGCTTACATTGTTCTGTGCGCAAATATATTACATTATAGAATTAACATTCAAACGCGTTTCATGTTAAATCTGTATATTATGTGGCTTACATAAACCAATTGCGTAATACTCATAAGAATACCTACTTTCCATTGAGAAATGAACTACATAAAATAAAACAATAAAACGAATTCTTATGTCACAATCAAAAATTCTAGCGCAAAGTGAAAAGAGCACGTACGAGAGCTTAATCAGTATTCGATAGCGTTTATGTTTGAATGACATCTATAAAATCACCTTCAAAACACTAGACGGTGTTTCCATGAATATACAATACTTTGTCGCCTTGAAATAAAAAATAATTTTTCTTTTCTATTTACCCATCTTAAATGCTGTTCTAAAAAATTAACTAAATATTGTAAAGTTGTTATTACCTATACAATCTTTAATAGATTCATTTAATTTTTTTTTTAATAAAAACGAAATTTTTAATAAATTGTAATTATCTAAAAGGCTGTGGTATTCTTATTAATAAATTGCTGTAAATATTACTGTAAAATTTCATCTAAATTCGTCCGCGAGTAAGAGGAACAAACATCCGTCCTCACAAACTTTCTTTTTCTATAATATTAGTAAGATAAAATAAATATTACTCATACACTCTTGGTCACATTTTCTAACTTCTATGTTATTCCATGGCACTAAATCTACGTTGAGTAATCAATGAGGAGTCATAAATGCAAATAAACGTTTGTGAAAAGTAAAGATAGCATTCAAATCGCAGAGTAGAAGTTTCCATTAAGACCCTTTCGTTCTCCAGTTTCGACAGAATTCTGGAGGCATTGCGTGTTGAGTTGCAGAGCTTAAAGCAATAAAAATATTAAATATATCATTTTCTTGAGTGGCCAGTCCTGGCGCAGCGGCACGAGGTGTGACTGTAAAACCGACTGGTTGTGGGTTCGATCCCCACTCGATGAGATGAAATATTTACTTAAATTTATATTTTCATTTCTTCGCTCTGGTGTCGAGGTTAAGCGCGGCGATGAGTTCTGCCACCCAACACGCAATGCCTCCAGAAATCGGCAGAAAGTGGGGAACGGAGTGTCTTAACACTAGATTCCCTCTGCCTACCATGCTGTGTGCGGGATACAGCGTGAATCTGATTTAATTTAATTTTAATTCTTGAGTGGGAATCGAACCAACAATCGCGCTTACAGTGTACCCCTGCGCCACTACGGTCTCCTCTTTAAGTATTATAATAAACATAAAACATAAACATTTCACAAGTAAACATTAATGACGTATATAAATAAGCAGGAAAATGTAAACATAAAAAAATGTACTGCAGAAAAATAAAATGGGTTATCATCTCGCATACGTACACTACACCACACTACGCCACACTACGCTGTCGCAGAAGGCCGCGGACACGTGAGAGCTGAATCCTATTAGCACCATTCCCAATCGCTCCAATTACAAAATATTTGCACGCATTTGCACGTTTCAAGAGTCAACGAACAATCTCGTTGTAATATGCGGGTGGTTATCTGGGGACTGGGCTTCTAATGTGACGTTGGGTGCTTTATTGTGAAAATGATATAATATTGTAGTTGAATATTTGTTTAACTTGCTATGTTTGTTGATAATAATATGATGTCTTGCTTATCTATAATGTGCAATAGCATGTATTGTTCTGTGGTAGGCCATTTTCTTGACTAAATGTTTAAAAGGCGGTATTTATTTCCTTTGAGATCATTTACTATTATATCGGGCGGGTCGCAAGATCCAGACACTGCTCCGAGCTCATTCGTTTTCGGATCCTATTAATATTATAAATTTGAAAGTTTGTGCGGATGGATGTTTGTTCCAATTAAGCACATAAACTACTAAACGGATTTAGATGAAACTTTACAGCAATATGTCTGATACATCTAACTAGAGAACACACACATAGGTTATGTAAACACTTTTTTTATAATAATTTGGATAAAATACGATAAATGTTTAAGCGCGCGAAGCCGCGTTTAGGCCGCTAGTATTTTATATTTGTAGTCGACTGGTGGTGGGTTCGATCCCCACTTGAGGAAATGAAGTATTAATTTACATTTATATTTTCATTTCTTCGCTCTGGTGTCGATGCACTCAACACGCAACACGCAATGCCTTCAGAACTCGGTGGAAAGTGATGAACGAAGTGTCTTTACACTAGGTTCCCTCTGCCTACCCTGCTGTGTGCGGGATACAACGTGAAACTGATTTGATTTAATTTAGATATAAATTATCGTAAGCGAAATAAAAAAATACATTCGTATACATGTACATCCAATAAATACACAATAATACATTTTTTTAGCTGTACACTTTACGCTGTACGTAGCAGGAAAGGCAGATAGAACCTGGGAATTTAGTGTTAAGTCACTCTATTTCTTACTTTCGGCCGAATTATTGAAATATTGCGTGTTAAGTGGCGAAACTCAATGCTGCGCTTTGCCTCGTTACTTGAGGAAAGAAAAAAAAACTTAATTTCCCCGAGTAGAAATCGAACCCACAGTGGAAAGGAGTTAGATAAATTTATAATCTATACGATTAATGTTTATAAAGCCTTTGTGACGCTATGGAACAGACGTTTGACGGATTGGGGTATTGATGAGGAAAATGAATGAGAAAAATTATATATAATATATAACAATAGTTAATAGTTTTGAACTTTTGACTGTTTGTGATAGAATCGGTAGGTACCTTTATAACCTACTTTAAGGTAACTTTTTGTTGAGGGTACTATTTTATACACCTAATTACAATTTATAAAATATAGTATTTGCCGCAGTTGCATTAACGAGAACTGTAATATTACAATATACGCGTACCTATATTTATATTTAATAATAACATTGCAAGTTGTATTATTAAATATCGTTTTGTAATATATAATTTGGCAAATTGGTAAATAAAGAAATATTTCTAAGAAATATGTTTCATATTATTTCTTAATAGTAGTTTCATATATCTCAATACATTTGATTCATAAAATTTATTAACAAAAATACTTTTGACTTCATATTTTGGTTATATTTCTACTGAAAATATAAAAAATATATATATTTACTTTACTTTTCTTAATTATTTATATGATTTTAACAAGTTCACTAAAGTGCTTACTCTACATAATCATAATATTACCATTAAAATTAATGATCTCGACTGTTTGTCAAGATAATTTTGATCAACATTGATTACGTAACTGAAACATGTAAATAAGTATGTTATTTTCGTAAAATAAATTTAAGTGATTATTATATATTTTAATTTATTCTTGTTTGAGATTTCTTATTAAAAAGTATTTATTAAATTAGTTTAATTGAAACCAATACAACAAAAATATGTTATTATTTATTAGATACTTGAGATAGGTTAATTTAGATTGTATAGAAATGACTTATAATAATTTGAAACATTTACAAAATATCTGATTGATCATGATGAACGCGAATTTGGGAATTGTGACATTTTCAAAGAGAATTTTAATATAAATAATAAGTTCTCTTTCGTAATGAAATTGTACTAAATTTTACAGTAAAAATCGTTTCAGTTTTAATCTTTCTTTTTTTAGATGTATTCAACTTTGAGATTCAGTTACCATAGATATTAGTTACCATCCTAACTTGGTTACAAAACAGTAACTTCTTTAGACGGACTCTCAAATAATTTGAAATTATAAATTTTTAATCATTTGAATTTGGTTTTTGTATATATTATAATATATTGTACGTAGAGGTCATATTTAAAAATATTGCAAAACTATTAAGTGCTATGGAAGATCGGGGTTCTTAATATCAAAAACACGCATTGAGATTTATAAAATAAATTAGGTTATTTGAAAGTAGTAAGTAAATGAACTTTGAGGCCAGTCGTGGCGCAGCGGCACAAATTACGACTGTAAAACCGACTGGTCATGAGTTCGATCCCTACTCGAGAAGATAAAATATATGCTTAAATTTATATTTCCATTTATTCGCTCTGGTGGCGACGCAAAGCGCGGTGTTGAGTTCTGCCACTCAACACGCAATGCCTACAGGATTCGGCAGAAAGTGGAGAACGGAGAGTATTAACCCTAGGTTCCTTCTGCCTACCCTGCTGTATGCTGGATACAGCGTGAAGCTAAATTAGATAAACGAATTTATAATTTATATTAATTTACTTCTGTGTTTTGAGCAGCGGGGAATAATAAATAATTATCTAATTATATGTTTAAGGCTGTAATAGATTTTTGTTAACGACTATACTAGAGCCATCTAGCGAAAAGGTTACAAACCTTTTTTTTATCAAAGGCAACAAAATAAATATATGAAAAACAATTAATTACTTACTAAGGCTGGCCATTTCACTTCTTCTTTTTCTAATTTTCTAGAGGCCCAGACTAAAGTTCTTTCCACTAAAAACACACGAAACGTTCTACGTGAATACACAGCCACCCATTCACGACGCTGCCAATCGACACCATCATATTCCACCAACACCTAAAACAATAAAACATATTTTAAAATATGCAATTTACTTAAAATAATTAGTTTATACTACACAAATAATTTTAATTAAAATATTAATATAAAATATTAACTAGGTAGAATAAGAGGATTTCCAAGAAACTATACGTTTTGAAATAAACGCCATCTGGTGACCACTAGCAATACTAACATGTTTATATCTTAAAATGGCAACTACTGTATCCTGCTTTTCGCCGTCAGATGGCGCTAGCTGTCGCCACTGCACCCATTGTTTTTATAAAACCCCGCCCAATTTTAAATATCGAATATATAGCACGTGACATTGAAACATTGAAAATATTGTTTTGTTTTAAAAAGATACGAATGCGACAACATCATTAAAACCAACGTTTCACTTAAAATGTATAATGACATTAAAATATACACATAACATAATCGTGGTCCTCACAATATAAAACAAGATTTAAAAGCAATTAATTCTCGAGAACAATCTCGGAATTTTTGTATTTCCATGTAAATATCAAACGAAGGACTGATCACAGAAGCGTAGTGATAATATTACTAAGCCGTCCAATAATGAGGCAGGTATCGTTTAATGAGCGCTCACGGCTGACCTCAAGGCGGATGAAGCCAGCATTTTCAATGTCACAGTGAAATAAACACATAAATAAAGTTATACGTTACGTGGCATGGAAAACAATCGACTTGTATATAAACAAAGTATATGTTACTTCTTATCAGCGAATGCGTCGTTAACTGCATTAATTGCCACAAATAATATTCGAAAGGAATCCATTCGCATTTTAATATTGAATATTTTACTCTACTAATCATCGGTAAGTAAAAAAAAATATCAGCTTCACGGGGATGTAGCCGCACACAGCAGGGTAGGCAGAGGGAACCTAGTGTTAAGACACTCCGTTCCCCAGTTTCTGCCGAATTCTGGAGGCATTGCGTGTTGAGTGGCAAACGCGCGCCGCGCTTAACCTCGATACCAGAGCGAAGAAATGGAAATATAAATTTAAGTAAATATTTCATCTCTTCGAGTGGGGATCGAACCCACAACCAGTCGGTTTGACAGTCACACTTCGTGCCGCTGCGCCACGACTGGCCTCAAATCGGTAAGTAGGTTTGTTGAAATTTTTATATATATTTTAGTTATATGATATGACATGAACATAGGAGGATTAGAACCCGTGTCTTTTGGATACCGTCCAAACGCTATAGCCAATATTCTAGTCAACGATACCTATACGTTTCGACACTTTTAACTTTTTATATTTTATATTTATTATAAGTTTTGTTGTATAGCATAATTTGTGGAAAATTTCACAGAGCTACAGTACTAAGTACTAGACATCATCAAAGAATTATTTGGCGAGAGGGAATTGTTGACACAATTATTTTGTAACAGTAAATATTGTGTGTACACTTAGTACTTTAATCAATAATTATTCGAATATATTTATAATTGAAGGATGTATGTATATAACTTTTATATATATAACTTTGCATTATATACTAATAGCCAAAATAATTTTATAGCCTCGTTTTTGAACTCACAAATACAGGAAATAGATGCTTCTAGAAAACTTTTACTTTTATTTACACATTTCGAAATACATGTATCCAGAATGAACTACAATGTTGCATATTGTGTTTAAGTTTGTTTAATTCACTGGCATTTTCTTTCGTTTGTACATACATTTATATAATAATCGAGACAAAGGAATGTTCTACTATGTTCTTATTGTTTACATTTATATGACATGCAAAGAAGATATAGTCCTTAAATAAGATATAAGTAATTTTCTTACGCCCAATATTAATAATCTATCTCCTATGTCAATCTTCGATTGTTCCATATATCTATCCAATCTCTAGATTGGATAGATATATGGAACAATCGAAGATTGACGTAAAAGAGATAGATTATTAATATTGGGCGTTAATAAAGCCCTCATTAGATAATTTACAAAAGTTATTCTACTTTCCCATGAACGCTTTTTAGTATTTAATGAAATTGATGAAAACAATGATATTCAACACCTTCTTATAATCAAGTGAAGATGACAGTACAGTGAGAGAGGCACATGATTTGACAAAAACATGATGACATTGCGTCTTTTGTCAGTCAGGCAGTGAGGCGGTGAGGCAGAGAGGCGTCGACGACGGATATCGTTATATGAATTGTCTACGTATCTTGTCAGATTATTAGAAAATACTTAGTTGAAGATAGAACAAATATCTGCTTATGAATAAAATAAATAAAAGTAAGTCTATATATTTTTTATTCTATTACATATGATTCAGGATCTTCTTACCTATGAGAATATTATTGAAAAATATTCTAAAAAGTTATGAGCACCTACGATTTAATATAATCTAAGGAATGGCTTCCATAATCCACGCATGCATAAGTTATGGCAATGACGTATTCTGTCCCACTTCCATACGGTGCCGCGCTGTATGCCCCCCGTATACAGCGAGCGACCTTGTCACCGAACTTGTGATAAACAGTAAAGTTTGTGGATAAAACTTTATTTTTATACACGTCAGTTAGTTAGTCTGTTACTTCCGCAGATAAAAGAATGTGCTGTTTCTTCAGTGTATTGTGTGATAAAAAATACGTTTTTATATTTAAAAATGTAGTTAATTTTTAGAATTGCAAATCATTTTGTATGTAGACGTTTCTCTTTTAAATTACATTCTTTTATGGCAAAAACAGTTATTTAAAATCAACCATAACCAAACCATATTGAAATATGGATCATAATAGAAAAACAAATACTATACCAAAATGTTAGCCTAGAATTTACAAGAATGCAATCTAAGAAATGGAAATCGAAACGTAGTAGGTATAATGTAAGTCGATTATCGTAACTTTATTGTGGACGAATGCATTAGTTCTGTTTATAAACGTTGGCCGCTGTCATGGCGGCGGTTTGGCAACACTCGACCGCGTGGGCTCGGTCCTCGGTACTCGGTGCTTGGTGCAATCGAGTAAGCGATTGTTTACAGTTGCCTTACCGACACCTCTGGATTCATTTCTATTTTCGGACTGTATCAAACATCTGCACTACTAAATTTGCATAAAGGAGATTTAGATACGTATGCAAGTACGAAATGTATTGTTATTTAATAACTATTTTAGTGGTATAGCGATTTTTCTTTTCGTCTTTTTTTCTTTTCTTATTGTCCGTCTGCCAAGATTATTTTTATCTCAAGATGGAATTGCGCAAGGAGGTATCAAGATGGAATTAATATCGTATATTTAAATGTATAGTCTATTGAAGTACACAACAAATCAAGCTTCTAAGTCAACGCAATCAAAAGGTACGAGCACTTTAGTAACGATTTTGTTGCATTTTGTATGAAAATCGACGCATAATTGTACTTCCTGTTGACCTACAATCTTGAAATTGGTAAGGAAGTCTTGATGGTCAAGTCCGACTCACGCTTAACTGGTTTTTTTTATCTTATATCAGTAATAAGATGACGAATATGTTGTTTTTAATTAAAATAATTATACAAGCGTCGTGTCGTGTAAATCGATAGGTCAATACTTATCAAATAAAGCAAAATTTAAAACTAAAAAAGTAACTATATATATATATATTGAATGTGGTGTAAGTTATAATTATGAATGACACATAGTGTGAAATACTTCATCTTAAAGTATAAAAAGACTATAATAATTGTAACACAACAATATTCAAATATGAAATAAATATAATATCTTAAGCCGGTCTCATACAATGTAAGTATGGATGTACTATTGTAGATTTAAGATCATCCACGTGTGTATATAATGTAGCCAGTACTATGTATAAGATACTGTATTAGGATATTCTCGTACAACGACAAGGTGAGTCCTTCAACTTAGTGTTTTTATTCAAGCTGTAGAAGGTCAAATAACATATAAAGCAACATTACTGAACGTAAACATACACCTATTTAGAACTATAACTGTACCGCGTCGTGTAAATTGCTTCTGCACGAAATCGAAATTTCTTACATATATAATTTTATTTTTCTAATAAAATGCGTAGTACGGTAGGTACATAATATTAAAAAAAAGGATAGTTATTCACGTCCAATAACAGATCTGATTTACAATTAATAACTTAGGAAGCTATAACTCAAAAATTAAATTTTATAATATATAGCTTATTTTGTGCTCACATTTACCAGTAACTAGGTAATACAAATCACAATAAACTATTAGAATTAATACGACCCAGTCACGCTATGTACATACCAGTATGTATACATGCGGCTGGTAAATAATCGCTTGGATACGTGCTGTTACGTGTACGTAACAGATACGGTGACAAGGTCGCCGCGTGGCGTAGGGCTTCCAGCGAAACTGGGACGAGATGAAAACTTCTCGAGAGTATTGTAAATGTTGTATATTTATTTATAGTCGTCTGAATTTATGCTAATGGTTTTTATATGCATTTTTTTATTATATTTTTTCTTACTTTTTTTAAGTTATATGTTGGAAATAAATATTGTATTTGTACATACTATTTTATTGTTGGTTTAGAAAATGTAATCGTTAGAAAGACGACTATGACAATTTACGATATGTATAGTGATCTATGTTATAATGGCAATATAAAATAAATTGAATTAAATTGGCTTCATGCTGTCCCGTCCACAGCAGGGCAGGCAGAGTAACTTAACACTAGGTTCCCTCCACTTTCCGCCGATCTGGAGGCATTGCGTATTGAGTGGCGGAACTCAACGCGGCGCTTTGCCTCGACACCAGAGCAAAATGAAAATATAAATGTAAATAAATATTTCACTTCCTCGAGTGGGACCTCGAACCCACAACCAGTCGATTTTACAGTCGTACTTTGTGTCCATGCGCCACGACCGGCCTGGAAATAATATAATTTTTTGAAATAAAATTTTTGGGAATAAACTGTGGCAATATAATTGGTACATTAAAATTTTATACTTATCTATATGACACACTAAGCCCGCAGAATTGATACATCAATTAAAAGTAATTGGGTAGTTAATTGTTCTTAATAATGTTAATATCTTTTTTTGTGCCAAAACAAATATTTATAAGGTTACAGAGGTTTCAAGAATCTTATCTCATAATTTTCGAGCTTCGACATCCTCAGAATTATCCGTATAATATAGATAGGTACACGTATATTGTAAACATAAGAAGAATAGACCAAAATAAATATTCTGCTCTTTTTTAGCGTCACGCTGTATCGCTGTAAGCATAGGGGTCCTAGTGTTAAGACACTCCGTTCTCAATTTTTGATTTCCAGAGGAATGATGTGACTTAAATTAAATATTTCATTTCCTCGAATGAAAATCGAACCCACAACCTGTCGCGTTTACAGTCCCCAGTTTACTTTGTGCCGCTGCGCCACGACTGGCCTTTGTTTGGTTAACTTATCTCCGTCAAAATAAGAATATCAAATAATAAAAAAATCGTTATTTTTGTTAATTATAAATTAACTGAAACCTAACTTTTTCTAGAAAGTTACATCTGGTATCTAGCAGGCATAGGCAGAGGGAGCCTAGTTTTAAGACAGTCCACTCGCCCACTTTATGCTGAAACTTGTCGGTTAAAAGACAATACGTAAAGTAAAATTATGTGAAAGACACGATTCGTAAAGAACAATGCAAAGGAAGTTTTAAATATTTTAATTGCTCAATATAAATCGAATACAGCGTGTTAATTGACAGAGATCGTTTATTTTCAACGCTTTCTATTACCAATATTATAAATCGTTTAAATACAATGCAATAAATATGCTTAATACATATATGTATACATATACCTGTGTGTTCATAAAGATTATTTAAACAATATTAGCGGTAACATAAATATGATTTTAAATCTTATCTTGTAATAATCAATTCAATATGAAAGTAATACTAACAATTTCAAGTAGAATGGACAGAAAGAAATGGTTACATCCGTAGAAAGATTTCCTTACATTGCCTTTGAAATTTACAGGTCAAACGAATAAAAGTAAATTAAAAATCGTACCGATTTTCTAATCTGGAATATGCACAGCAAGCCCTTTTATGTGGTACTTGACTTGAACTAGCGACTTTAACACATTAAGCCCCCCGCCCCCCTCCCTCTTTGGGCTATATCTTTTTAGGATCTAACCACAAATATATAGTATTCAGAATTCTTCATGAACTAGTACTACCTGTAAATGCTAGGTGCCAAATTTCATAATTAGAGGTCAACCGGAAGTACCTTTTTAGTTTTGATACCGTTTATAGTTTCAAAATACACCTTTTTTGCGATATAAACGGCTATATATATTTTTAAGTAAATGTAGAAATACATTCTTTTCAGGAAATTAAGTGACCGTAGACCTGAGTATATGGTTTAAATTTCAACTCGATGTCTTTAATTCTTCTTTCGCTCTTCTTCTTGTTCCTAAGTAAAAGACTTTGAAAGACAGACAGACGGACGGACAACGAAATGATCATATAGATTCCTTGTTTCCTTAAGAAGTACAGACCCTTAAAAAAGAAATATCAATACACTACTTCAATTACAAGAACGAATGTAACAACAATGTAATAATAGCTATGCAGTCAGTGCAACTGAAAGCTACATGGAGAAATCATTCAACATAAGATCTTATGTACGTATTCTTTTAGCTTCATTTTTATAACAGCCTAGTGTTGAAACACTCCACTTCCCACTTTCCGAAAATAATTAAAATGTTTTATTTCCCCGAGTGGGAATCGAGCCCACAACCTGTCACGTTGTTGTTGTTGTTGTCGTGCTGCGCCATCAATGGCCTCAACTAATTTTATATTTTTAATTATTCCTACAATAAAAACGTGAAGTCACTAAATTCTACAAAATGTATTTTCTCGTCAGATTATTTACTTTAAAAAGTAAGAAGCAGACGCAAATTATCGCAAACATTACACAATGTTTAGAGCGTGCTCTATTATTTATTTGTACAGCCACCACTTCTTCACCGGTGCTGTGTGCGGGAAACTAGTTCTAATAATAGATACATAAGTACTTAGTCAAGGTTGTGAAACTAGGCCACTGTGAAAGATTATGAGACGGCATCTATTTTATAAAAATGCTTTCTCAAATATGTTTATTCGATTCCACTCAAATTAAAAGTAAAGCCGGTAGAATTTTGTACTTAATACAAAATATTTTTTTGAGTTTTTTTATTAGTGACTACAAAGATAATATTATTATACATCTTGACTAATCTTTATACAGGGTGGAAGAGGCAGCGCTCCTTTTACGGAAACAGCATATAGGGTAAAATATTTCAAGCCTATACCTAAAGAAATTAATCAAGATGCCTCAACAGTTTGGACGTAGGATTTTTTTTTCATTTCACGATTTTTATCCATACCTGTATTTCGTGTGACGCGATTACGTATAGATCCCATTAACATAAACACTTACTACTACAAAAATACTACTAAAGGTTAAACAATTTTGAACTTTATCGCCAATACCTACGACTTGATTTCGGAATAAGGCGTGTGCGGCGGTGTTCCTTTGGTAGGTTTATGTGTGCGTGCGTCGTCCTTACAAATGGCGTTTTGTTTTAAGACGACAATTTTATTATTGATTTTGTTTGAAAAAAAAACTTTTTCATTTTTGGGAATTTATTTTTTTCTGATTTATATTAGGCTTTTATAGAGTAGTTAAAACTGTGGTTTCATTTAAAGTGGTGCTTACACTTCCACCCTATATATAAATGAAAGATTTTTATATTTATGTATGTTTAGTTATACATATATGTATGTATAACATATAACAACACCACCAACATTGAGACCAACACTAAATTAGGTTTGATAAAGAATCCCTTAATTATTTGATGTTCGTGGTTTTTTTTTTCAAATAATAAATTATGTTTAAAAAAAACATAACATTCAGCACAAATTGGTAGCTATTAGCAATAAAAGTCATGAAAAAGAAGAATCTAAAACAACATGAATATCTTTTGTTGATTCTTAAGTAAATCAAATTGTGTATCATTTCGTTTGAAAACTGCGTTGCTTACATCCCAAACAGAATAACTAATAATCTAGAATTGTGGAAATATTATTATTTTTCGATCATAATATTTAAGCAACGAGCAAGTAGCAAATATTTCGAAAACTATTACATAATTTCCATAATGGATGTCGATAAAAGATAATATTCTAATTAAATAGTGAAAGTGGAAAGTAAAACATCTCAGTCGATAGCGTATAATCAACAAACTACTTTGAATTAGAGAAAGGTGTACAAGACAATGACAAAATTACACTTAAATGTAATGGTTAACTTGGCTTCAACCGCCACTGACAGCTCCTTTCTACTCATTTTATTACCTAAACACACTTAGTACTTAGCTCAACTTGCCAATTAGTGACTAACTAAGAGAATTTTAAGTTATAAGATATGTAAAAGTCGAATATATTTACTCAGCGGTATTAAATTCTGAAGTTAAAATAATTATCGTCAATATATTAACAAATAACGAACAAAGATAAATTTCCCGCGCAAAGGAATCACATCCGTATGACAGGTCCAAATGCGCGCCCCACACATTTCCCGCCGGGTTCAGTGGGTCAATGAACGCGACTGCAGCTCGGACCTATCGCCCGATCGGTTGCAAAACGCTGTCGCACAAACCTTGCGCCTTGGTCCCACCTCCTACTTTTACTTGCATGTTTTGATTTCAATTTAGAAATAATTAAATTTTGATGGTGATTACATAATACACTTCCGACATTAGTTATTATTTTTTTACAGATCAAAACAGCAAGCATGCAAAGATTGCAGCTACCTAATAGGGAACTAAATAAAATATTTTAAGAATTTAGCAGCAACAATGTTTAATATATTTTTAAATGGTCTATAAATATGGAAATTTATGTAGACGTCTATAAAAAAAAGCATTGTGAAGAACCTCATTAAAGATGCATAAGCCACGCTTTTTACACTCGTGCACGTGAAAAGCTAACATAAGGGAAGTTTTCCCCTCTGTATCTGGAGTACCCGTACATAAAAATACACCTATATTAAAAGACTAAATAACACCATACTGTATATACTATATTGTGGTGTGAGTGTTAAAGAAATGTATTGTGAACTCAGTATATATATACACTAGAAAATTATCCATGAAATAATATGTATAATAATTAAGTATTAGAGTAGTATAGTAAGTAGTAAATAATAATTAAGTAAAAAATAAATATATTGTTTATTATTTATGCGATAATTTTTGTATTCTTTTTTTTATATTTAATATTCTTTTAGTTGAATATTTTTTTAAATAATTATTCATTAAAAAAATAACTGCTTCGTTTGCGTCTTCTTTTTTATTTTAATTATGTATGTTGAGTTAGTACTGAAGTGAGGTACATAATTTCTGTTATCTGCCAATAAAAACATATGAAATACTTTAGTACACAATGTTGGCCTACTAATAAATAAAATATCATTATATAATTAGTTTATTGGTCGTATAAACATATGTATAAGCATTAGAAATTGCATGTCAACTGTAACTACAAATAATAACGACTATCTCGCAACATCTTGCTCCGTGTTGACATTTTATTGACATTGTTAATTTTGAACAGTCTATTTTACAATATACTGAAATTATCTAATTTTATTTCTGTTATGATGGCGTTGGTGGAACCCAACGCTGTGTGATGTCTAATTATGTTCTGAATCAAAGAATCGGAAATCTTTCTTGAATGTACCTAAACATTCTCCCGAGTGGATATTGAAACAAAGGACCAAGATGAATAGTTTTATTTATAACGAGCTTTCATCTACGACTTCGCCCTCGTGTTAAAATGGAAATAGCTAAGAGAGTAAGACACAGGTGATGATGATAAGGAGAGTGACTGTAAAGGCGACAGGTTTTGGGTTCGATTTCCACTCGAGGATATGAAATATTTATTTAAATGTATATTTCCATTTCTGGTATCGAAGCAAAGCGCGGCGTTGAGTACCGCCACTCAAGTGCTTTCAGAATTCGACGGAAAGCGGGGAATGGAAGGGCCTTAATGGGAACAGAGTGTTAAGACACTCTGTTATTTTTGTTATTAGGAATATGTACTAGTTACCCGGGTTTCCCCTGCCTATTTCGCTATATGAAAAAATAAAATATCAATAAGAATGACATAGACAATACAAACTCGGACCGCAGATACTGGGTTACACGAAACGGTTAACGTGATACATTCATTATCCAATACAACAGTATTTTATCACTTATAGATTATCCGATTAGCGCATTCAGTCAAATTAACTTTAGTTTTATAACTAAAAAGTAAAAAAAAAGTAAATTTATTCCTATATCTATTTATAGATCTTATATTACTTTTTACAATGAGAACATGACGGTATATTTTAAAAGTGCTGGGTTCTGAAATCATTACTCATTAAAATTTAAATAGTCATTGTTTAATAAAGGTCAGCTGTAGAAAATTTAACCTGTTTGCATATATTAGACCTTTGGACGTTCATTCTCATTGAAAAAAATATAGTTCATACATTATTATTTGACTGGCAGTATATTTGATTAAGATTTAAACTAAGGTCATCGTGGCACAGTAACAACGTTTAATTGTACATATGACGGTTACGGGTTGTATTCTGCTTCGAGGAAACAAAATATTAAATAAATATAACATCTCTCTGGTAAGAAGGTAAAGTACGGCGTTGCGCCATACCTATTTTTAAAATTGCACGGAAAGTAGGGGACGGATCGTCTTAACAATAGGTTCCATTTGCTTACCCTACTCTAGGTATGCCGTATGCGTGAAGCTAAAACAAAAATATTGAAAAAGCTTCACTTCTTCACCAATGGAAGTGAAGATATTAGATTAAAAGCATTTAGAATAATAAAGTACAAAAATATCAACATAATAATATAGAATTACTAGATAGATTAGACAATTAAACATGTAAGTTTATAAAACTAAGATGAATAATCATAAATCTAATCTGATACCCGTGCCTAAGCCGCTCTCAACTCTAAGATCGATCTTGAGATGCCGTTTTAATTATCCATGAATGGAAACGGCATTTGTAAATACGGACCGTAAACTTGCATGAATAACAGATGTCTAGTTATCTACTTTATATTTCCATTTCTTCGCTCTGGTGTCGAGGTTAAGCGCGGCGTTGAATTCTGCCACTCAACACGCAATGCCTCCAGAATTCGGCAGAAAGTGGGGAATGGGAGTGTCTCAACACTGGGTTCCCTCTGCCTACCCTGCTGTGTGCGGGATACAGCGTGAAGCTGGTTTTTTTTTTATAGTTATCTACTTACATTGTAAATTAACAACATACTGCCGACTTATTTTATTATATGTTAGTATTTTCAATTATTGCTATATAATTTATGTAGATTTTTGAAACTGAAAGTAGCCAAGAACGCGAACCTATATAGTAAGCACTTAAGATCAACATGTATGTATTTAACTTTATAGCTCTAGTTTATCAAAAGACCTGACCTAAATTTCATTTGGGGTATTATTTTTAAGTTTGTTTATATTGAATATTTATTTAAATTATAATATAATACATATATATTTTTTATGTATTTTAAATTTATCTTAATCCAGAGTACGTTGGGTGATAGCTTAAATGATTTATGAAGTTCACTGCTAAACTAATATAATTTCTCTCTACGATGATAATATAAAAATTTCATCTTTCAAAAGAATTAACAATATATTATATTAAGTTACCTATGACGTTTAAAGTAGTCTTGTATTATGCATATTAACATGGATGTACTTATAAACGTAGATGGTATAATATCTTAATAGTTCAAATATAATATCTTTATTCAATCTTTTCTTCGATAATATTCAATAGGATATAAGAGATTACGATTAACCAGCATTAATAAACAACAAACTACCGTACCGCCGCTAATTGCTCGAGTAGCTACGCCTCTACGAGGTCAGGGCTGTGCGGGCGTCAAGTAGGCACTGCGGAGCGCGGACACACGGACTAAAGTACCTATCGCCGTACAAGATATCATCATAGGTCGTAATTAAAAGTATACATTATTATTTCCTTTTGTATGAGAAGCTTGTCTGCCAGCTATGTTAATTAAATATCAATTTATGTAATGCCTTAAACAATTTGTTATGACAAATTGATTATCAAGACAAGTTCTGAGGCCGGTCGTGGCGCAGGGGCACAAGCGCCCGATTATAAACGCAACAGGTTGTGGGTTTGGAATTCGGAGAATTCGGTGGAAAGTAGGGAAGGGAACGCACAAGGTTCCCAGATTACATGTGCCTACCCTTCTATGTACGGGATTTAGTGTGAAACTAAAAAAACAAGTTCTGAATTTGACATGCTCATATATAAAATAAGTCTCTGCTAAAACCAAATAGACTAAAAAGTTCCTGGTTTCATAGTAAGTCGAAATGTTAGGGATGTTTTCCTGTTTACTGGTTGTGAGAAGCAGTAAACCCAGATTCTATTATGTATTTTCTTTTTGATGTTGGTCATAAAGCGTCCTTCCTTGATAAGGTATTATTTATACCCCAATAGAAGTAATAAGGGATATAGAAGATTAGGCCAGAATCTTTTATTTAGTAATTCCGCTGTATAAATGCGTTTAATCAGCTACACGCTGTATGCGGGACACGGAAGGGTAGGCAGAGGGAACCTAGCGAATCTTCCTAACACTCGGTTTCCCAATTTCCGCCGTATTTTTCAAGGCATTGCATGTTGAATGATGGAAGTCAACGATGAGGATCGAACCCACAACCTATAACAGAGAGGAAGATAGGACGTCTTCGATATTCTTAACAAATATCATGGGAGATTGAAACGAAAATATTTTATTTATCATAATATCTTTTGTTTGTGATTATATTACATTAACTGTACATTTAATATTAATATTGTTACTTCCGAATCTCTAAAAGATCTTGGATTACTTACGAACTACGATAAGAGTTCTAAATATTAAACGAATCACAAGCCATATTGAAATATTTAAATATAATGATGTTTGATGTTAAATTTATAAATTTTTAAAGGTGTTCGGAAGTGGAGTGTCAGTTACAAACCGTCGCGTAACAACCACACCGTTGTGCCCTTGCCCAATGACAGCCTGTGTTTAATAAACTAAATAAATAAAATGTTACAAAAAAATCATAGAAGATGCCACGAAGAGGCACAGAGGTTGAACGAAGTTCTATAATAGCCGACACTTGAATGATTGACATAATAGTAAACTCGTGCAACGGCGGCAAAAAATGGACCAACGCTTTCACGGTCCGATGCAGAAACACTGAAATGTCAGGAATTCACGACTGAGACAAAATGGCCGCCTATATTCATCAATGACTTTCGAAACACAACAATATACTTTTCATGATTTTCTTTTATATTGTATTCATTATCAATTTCTCAATATTCAACATTCATAAATGTATATTAAACATGTTGTTAAAAAATATCAAACTTAAAAAAAATGATTGCTAAGCAAGATCTGATTTGTCGTCAGAATTACACAATTAGCGAAGTGTTGAGAACAACAAGCTTTCAGTGGCTCCTCCATCATCTGCCTGCGGAACGGATAGAAAGAAACAGCTGTGGGATGCACGCGCGCCTCGTGCATTCTTTGCGGTCAACGCACGCACCCGGTTCCGCTCTACTATGTTTATATGTATGTATGTATGTATGTATGTACGTCGTTTTGTAAGTTATAAATATAATGCTGCCCGGTCGCTTCAATATTTCGTTACTTTTCAATTCAAGGCGAGTGTGTATTAAAATACATTCTACAACTACGTGTATTGATTTTTTATTATTATTATCATCGTTAATATATTACAGTATTATATAAATAAACATAGCCAAAATTTATATATAATAATATTATGAAAATAAATAGTTTGGTTAAACTCGGTAAGCTCAGTAACTACACGTGCAAATTGAAAACTTAAACTTTTTGTGTTGAATAGTCGCTTTACGAAGGAGGATTAAGAAAGATTATAGAATTCATATATTACAACACGTTAATCACTTCGGTGTAGCCACCACTGTCCTTCACATTTTTTTTTATAACTTCTCGCTATATCCCACCCATAACTATGTAGGCAGGAGAAACCTGAACCTAGTGTTGAGACACTCCATTCCAATTGAGACACTTATTACACCATACCACTCTACCAAGCCGCGAGCAGGTGGCTGCTAAATAATAAGATTCTTATTGTAAACAAATAAATTTTAAAATAATTTAAATAAACGAACCTGTTGTAGCAACGAGAAATTGTTGTTTTAATAACAACGTTGACAATATTATAATTTGCGTTTAAATATTGAACTAATTAATATATAATTTACAACACTTAAATTACGATACTGACAAATACGATTGAGATCCAAACAAGTATTACGTCAAGTAGCACAGGGCAATGAATTATTCAACTCGGTTACTGGGAGGGAAGTAAACAGAATACTAAAGATATATCTTTTTTAGACATTGTAGATTGTTAATAATTAATTAAAATGTAAATTGCGTTTCTACGTGCCTTTTTATCGATATTGGTTCAAGAAACCTTTATTGTATATTAATCATCAGCTTCACGCTGTATCCCCGCACACAGCAAGGTAGGCAGATGGAACATAGTGTTAAGACACTCCGCTCCCCACTTTCAGCCGAATTCTGGAGGAATTGCGTGTTGAGTGGCAGAACTCAACGCCTATTATTATATTGAAGTGAGATTCTCCCGCTTTTAGTTAACCTTGACATCTTGTAAAATAATTAAGAAGATTTTTTGTGCGGTTGATACTTCTTGATTCATTGCTGCTTAGAATATCAAAAGCAAAGTAAAGACGATCAAACTAAAAGTAAAATTCATCAAGTTAAGCCTAATTTTAATTAGAGATACAATAGAAATACCGTATTTTAATCTTCACGCTGTATACCGCATAGCAAGATAGGCAGAAGGAACCTAGTATTGAAGCACTTTCCATACAATTTTCGGACGGAACTCAACTCATGTTACTGGCTTGAAAATAATGAAAAAAAAATCATTTCCATTTTTTGATTGGGAATCGAACGCATAATTGTCGTTGCGTTGTTTAAAGTCAGACTTGTCGCTGCGCCGCGACGGCCTTAAACATTAAACGTTAACAACGTTTTAAATATATTATAAATATCAATAATGGGGAATGAAGTGTCTTAACACTAGGTTCCCTCTGCCTTCCCGGTTGTGTACGAGATACAGCGTGACGCCGAAAACAATATACGAAATTAGAATAATCCATCAAATATTTGACCGTCTTCTTATTTATTTAAAAAGAACCGCATTAAATGAAACGTTATGTGTGTTATAACTGAATACACAAAGTGCTTAGTTTGCAATTGGTATGACGGCTCTTATTGGTGTCAATATCAGCGTACGCCAAGGCGAGTTCAAGAATTCATTTTCATGTCGAATCGATTAAAATACCTAAACAATGTAGTCTCGCCTGCAGACACGCCACTACTTCGTAACGTGAAATAAGCAATTATATTCATTTGGATCTCAGACTATTATTTTTTACAAAGAGCCTCTTTACGAGATATAATGTGATCAAAATATGTATAACAGTTCGCGGCCTGTCGTGGCACAGTAACACAATCGTGTGATTGTACGGGAAAGGTTGTAAGTTCGATTGCCACTCGAGGAAATGTTATATTTAATATTTTCGTTTCTTCGCTCTAGTATCATACAAAAACCGCGGCGTTAAGTTTCGGCAACCGCAACCCAACATGCAATGCCTTAGAATTAGGCGAAAATGGGGAGTGGAGTGTTTTAACTCCTAAGATCCTTCTGGGATCTACCCTGCTTCATAAGGAATACAGTGTAAAGCTGAAAAAAATACTATAATAGTGGTAAAAACATGATGAACTGTTAGATAGTTATAAAAATGTCACATTTCTACACGATCAACATGACAGGCACAGGGAATCTAGTGTTAAGACACTCTGTTCCTTACTTTCTGACGAATTCATGAGGCATTGCGTGTGGCAGGAAAAGAAGAAATGGAAATATTAATTTAAATAAATATTTCATCTCCTTGAGTGGGAATCGAAGGCACAACCAGTCGGTTTTACAGTCACACTTTGCAACCTTGCGCCACGACTGGCCTCATCTATTTATTTCAAGACAAATATATAACGTAATTTAAGTTGAACAATTACACAGATTTATATAAACCCTTTTCCAGTACCTATACAGTCTCCCCTTGGGCACGACCCAATTTTAGCCCTCAGCGTTCTGACCTACTTTTGAAAACCGCTCATTTAGTACAGCGGCTTAAAATTGGGGTTGCATATCAACATGCCTTGTCCTCAAATTCTACAAATTTTTAGCGAGACCAAATTGATTTTGTTTTATTTTGAACATTTAGATTTCTATTGACTATAGTATTATTCAGAAATTGATATAATAGGATCGGTAATCAGAAAAAAAACGAAATATAAAATATATTGTTAATTGTTAATTTAAAATTATCCATAATTTTGACGGATAACATAGTAAAAAAAGAAAATTAATTAATTCGCTTTTTTCAAAGAACGAAGGATATAGTTCTTTATTTGCGTGTTTGCCTTTAATATTTATTGAAAAAAAAACAAGTTTTTTCATTTCATAACAAAAAAAATCTTTTTCTTCCAAAAAAAAATATATAATAGGTATTCCTAACCTATCCCACATAGTAAAACGTATTAAAATATTTACGTTTTAGTCAATATTACTACGAAATATAGAAATTACTGATCGTAACAGTAAAAAGTAAGTAAAAGTCCACGAATACGAAGCGAGGAACAACTCGCTTTCTATAATCCACTCAAATTAAATCAATTTATACAGATTATTGCAGTCCAGTGCAAGCAGTAGCTTTAACAATACATTTTTTTTTTTTTGGGAATATTTATTCTATTTACATTTATTCTTAAAATTCAAAAAACGAAAACATAAAATTAACATTCCGTATTCCGTAAAGGTTATAGAAATTGTGGGTCAATGACCGTAAAAGTCTTGCAAGTATTGAATGTCGTAATGAGAGTCCACAAGGCCGTCAATATTTTGGCTAGTGATTTAGTCACGCAAAGAATATGTTCGTTTAAAATTAACATTACACTTCGTAACAGAGAACAGAGTTCTGTTTTCTAGAGAAATAAACTTTTTAAAAATGCTTGTAATGTCATTTTTAACAAATATTGGAAATTTATATTGTAGATAATAATTTAATTTAATTTATATTGAATTCCATCGCAATTAATGGAATTAACTGTCCAAAATAAACTGTTTTGTTTTTATATATGAATATTATGTAGTTTACATTGTGTTAAAATGAATCAACGAGACTTTCTAACTAAACCAGAACAAACAACCAGTACATTTACTATACCACACTATCCGTGCATGCGCTTATGTAACATTTGTTAATCTAAATAATACTAAAACTTCCATATAGGACTATCTATCAAAATCAAATATCTATCAACTTGTGCATTATTTCAACTAGCATCTTTATTTTTTATTGATAATTCTGTCAACTTTTACCAAAAAAAAATGTTATTATATTTATAGTTAACGAAAAACTGTTCCAATTGCTATTTATAATAATACATTGATTAATTATTCAATTTAGTTGAAAAAAAAGTAGTTTCTTTGCTATCTTTAGTCAATTATAACGGAAAATTTTCAAATAACAGAAACAATCATTAATTACATAGACTAGTGGCATCACCTCTGTAGCACTCGTCGCGATAACTATAAATAGTTGCTTACGCGATAAAGCCAAGAAGACTGTTATCACTGACAATAAGACATAAAACACAGAACAGCAAATATTGTGGAATGTTATCTTATTAACTTATACATATTTATTGAAATAAGAACTTATTTTCACAGAAATATACAGTATAAGAGGTCGTGGGAGAATATTTAAGTATTTTTTATTAATATTAGTAGATTGAAACAAGAAGGAAAATAAGACGGGGGTCGTAAACAAAAAATCCAATTTCACAGAAATGCAATAATTTATGCCTTAATAAATTAGCATTATATAGCGTCCATAAATCACGTGCACATTGGATTTTGTATGACAATATCACGTTCATTTCTATTCGAGTTTATTTAATCGACATTAAATGTACAATATAATTTAAAACAAATATTTAAATAAAGTATTCCGCCTGTTTCTATTATTTAGTGGGATATAATTTACCGTATAAATACCTTTCTACACATAAATATTGCTTTAAATATTTTTTAATAAAGATATATTTGTACATAAAATAAATAAATAAAAAAGCAAGGAAATCTTGCATGACATCATTTATTATATGTACAATATCACATAAATATTCCATAGATGGACATTTTTTTTGTACGTAGATTAGATAGTTAATATGGTATAATAATTTAATATTTATTAACTAACGATTAATAAGTGGACGAACAACGAGAAAGTGGGAACGGAGTGTCTTAACACTAGGATCCCTCTGCCTTCCCTGTGTGCGGGATACAGCGTGAAGCTGATTTGATTTGATTTTGATTAATAAAATTCTTAGGAGACATTTCGAAGCCTTCCATTTTCTAATGTATGTACAGATGAATCTAAGAAATTATTTACTATTTGATAAAGAAGTTACTACTTATCTCACTTATTCGAATTGTTCTTTAAAAAAATAAGTATAGCAGCTATGAAACTTGTATATAAATATAAAAAATATAAGACGCAGATAATTTCGAAATAAAACCTTCTAAGAACGTTCACCAGACGAGGCCGACAGTCATGGCTGGTCATGGTAGCGTTGCGCTTTTAAAAACAAACAGTCTCATATCACAAATAATAAAGTTACGCTATCGTGGCTCTGTTGGTCAGTTTCTGTCTAAACCCAATGGTACAACTATTGAGGTTTGATTCTCCGCGAAACTGCTTCTGTATTAAAATTTCGGTCTAGCAACACAAGGTTAATTTTACCACACACTGCGAAGTCACAAATTAGTGTTTTAATACTACTCTTACTCTTTCTCTTTCTAGTCCTTATATTTTTTAATAAATTTATTTTAAAAATTTAAATTTGATACTTAATTTTCACCGAAATCAATGTAGAAATAGTGCAATTTAGTGAATGAAGTGAAAGCAAACTTTTCATAAACACTTCGACTTGATTGTATCCACTTCATATAATAAAGAATTTGTATCTTATATATAATTCACGTAAAATAATAATATAGTAACATTATATTATATAGTTATTTAAACTTAAAAAACATATTTATTCTCATTTCTTCGCTCTGGTGTCGAGGGGAAAGCGCGGCGTTGAGTTCCGCCACTGAACACGCAATGCCTCCACAAATTGACGGAAAGTGGGGAACGGAGTGTCTTAACACTAGGTTTCCTCTGCCTACTCCGCTATGTGCGGGATACAGCGTGAAGATGAAAAACAAAACATATTTAAGAGAAAAATGTGTATATGGATAGATTAACGTAAACATAATATATAAAATAAACACACTCACATCTAAATACAATATAACGATAATAAAAACGAATCGTAAAACTAAAATAACTTATAAAATCAATACCGTAACATTTGTACTAGGTATTTTGCTTAAAACATAGTCAGTAAATCATTTTTTCCCCCAATGCTGTAACAGGTTACTCAAACAAGACACCGTAGTGCGTATAAATAACAGTTAATTTCTCCCGTCACGCTCCGTTAGGTCGCGTCGCGTGCCCGTCGCTTCCTGCCTTGCAACAGTATCCATCTACATTCTATGAAGGTTTTACCTCCGAGTCGACGATCATATATGAAATTTTCTATAATCATTTCGTTATATATAATATTTTAGTTTAGATAAGGTATAAAAGAAATAATGAAACGAGATTTGCAACCGCGCTCCTGGGAAACCGTTCGAGTGCAAATAACGTTTAAAAAATATTGAAATTATTTTTCTGTTTTCTTTGTGGTAATCAAAATTAATACCGATTGATAATAAATAAATAAATAATGCAATATAACAGAACTATTAACATTAAAATTATTTTCAATATATAAATATAAAATGTAAATTATTTTATAAACCTATTTATTACTCCCACTGATACGGGCGAGAAAACCAGATTTCAGAAATTGTGCAACCTGTTTGAGTATTTTTAAAGACAACAAGTACAAACCTGTTTTGCACCCATTAAAAACATGGAGATTATTTTCATCTTCAAATAAATGACCATCATTACGGATATAATAAGAAGTAACATAATACGAAATGTCAACATTTTAAGAACAACGTTAATGTTAGGTTAATTAATAAAATATAATATAAAAAAATTATAAATTAAAAGATAAAATCAATAAGAACTCAAAATGCAGGACAAATGGGACACGAACGGAAGAAATCGTGGTGCGTGACCAACACCGGCTGTTATCTACTCCTGAATACTAAATGGAAAGAATCGATAAAGATCGAGTTTTATCGTGACACAGAAAAAGATTTTTTCTTATGACTTGAGGTTAATGCTGTGAGCTCTATTGGCTAAAACGTTGTAGCTAAAGCTAGATTTATGACTATCAAGTGGTCAAAACCTTGTATGGTCTAAATCCTGGTCAAAATCCAGTACTAAAATTTATGATTGCAGTGGGATTGACAATAATACACATGAACGTGGTATTTTTTATAGCCTCACGCTGTATCCCACACAAAGTAGAATAAGCAGAGGGACTTTGGAACCTTCCATTCCCTCGTTCGTCTTTTCTTAACATATTTATTACATTTTGTTTTAAAATCATAATGCTTTTTATATTTATATGAAACGAACTCGATTACTCTATATATCTCATGTGCAGACTCAAGTATTTAGGTCGAACCCGCGTATGTTTCGAGCTATTTCCAATCTTTCCGATGCAACTGTTTAGAATAATGATCACATAACCTGATAAAATATTTTAGATACAAGTTTAGCGAGAAATTAAATATCATTTTAAAAATATATATTTTATTTTTAATATATACATTTTATTTTTTAACTATAAAAACACTTGTGTATAAGAAACAAAAGAAATAATATCAAATTGGTGTTATATAAAGGTATTACACATAATGACGGAGGTGTTTTAACAAAGGATATTCTATAAGTACTACAAACTCTTTGTTCACAGACACGACTAGCAAAGCACTACAAGTTTTCCATTCACATGAAACCTGTCTATAGATACCAGATATTTTTTACTCTCACTCACTCCGGTTAAGATTATGCAATGTTTTATCAAGCACTTCTGAAGATATCATCTCATCTCACAGAACTGTTTGTCAAACGTTAATAAATAACACTTAATAATAAAACTCATAAACTTTAAGTATTTTTTCAATTTTCACGGTAGGTAGAGGGAATCTGGGAACCTAGTGTTAAGAATCTTCGTTCCCGTTAAAACACTTCTGTTTTCCACTTTCTGCTGAATTCCTGAGGATTGCGTGTTACAACTTACCAAAGCGAGGAAATTAAAATATTAAATATTACATTCTCTCGAGTGATAATCGAACCTACAACCGTTACGTTCAAAAAGGAAATTGAGGAGTCTAAAAATTCTCATAATAGAAATAACTTTACGTGAAATGTTTTATATAATATAAATAAGACATCAATTACTATATAATGAAAACGTGTTTCAAGCATTATTTTAGTCGATGAGGCCGCACAGGTTGCGAAGGGCTCGTGCGAGGTCGGAGCTCCGGTCTTACAGTGTCATGTCGTCAATATGGTCACAAACACAATACTCAATGGAAATAAGGAGTTTATGATAATTCCTTGTGGGTTGCAGGGTTACTGATTCAATTATAAGATTTTGTTATAAAATATATTGAAATCTATAAAAGTTAAAAGTACTGAGCTTACATATTTTCGTCAGATAGAAGAAAATTAATTTATAAGTCCCCTTTCTCTGTCGGCATATGGTGCTGCGTAGTACCTATAGCTTAATGTAATGGTGTAATCACGCTTTGGTTCGCGTTCGAGCGAGCTCAAATATCTAATACGTAACTGTGGCTAAATATTTACTTGATTTTTTTACTCATTATAAAAATGGAACCCATTTTTTAAGGGAAGAAAGCAAAAGGTTGACAGTGGAAGTAGGAAAATTATATGAATGTATGATTAAAAATGTTGTAGTTTTCTTTATAGCCGGATATTGAGAGGGACAATTAATGGATCAAAATAAAACTAACGTGACACAGTTAACGTCATCCACGGCCATCGGCGAAGAGTGATGATTTGTAGGTATATTTCATATCTCAACAGCATCGCAGCCAAACAAACAGACTCGAACAGTCAGTATCTACCAAAACTTCAAAGAGTCGCTTTCCCTAGCCACGGCCCCGCTTGATAAGTGGCCTATAGGGCTCCCCCGCGGCCCGAACCCCTGCGACCTACTTCCCGTCCTCGCCCTACCGATCTTTGTGCTCGCCAACGCTACTTGCACAACTGGCTTCGTATCAGCTGGATGATTATGTTGATTTAACTAATGTTTAATTTTTGTACTCATTTTAAGGTCGATTCAATGCCATTAATTTCAATTTGTTTATTAAATTTTTATATAAATATTAATAGGAAGACATTAAAAATATTTGACAAAATTTTGGAATTTATTTATAATCACCATTTTGCCATAATAGTAACTACAATAACATAATAAAAGTAAATAACTTTTAGATGTTGAATGAAAAACATCAGTCACTCGTTGGCGACCCGAAACAAGTACCTTCTTGTATTATTGACATTTCTTTGTTATAAAATTGAATTGAATTTTATTTTTCTTGTATAGAATATATATTCACAGTATAGGTTCTTTACTCTCACAGTTATTGTTGCTGGTTTTAATGAGAATAAAAAGCGTATTTTCTGTGATAATATTATGATTATTTTTATATGTGTAATACCGAAGTGAGTACGGCCGTTATCATTTTGTCCTCTTAACTCGTCTTTACAATCTGTCATAGAAGTGTGGCTTATCAAAGAAAATTGTAGATTCACTTCTTTATTTGTATTACTGATTACACTAATCTTAAAGTTTACTATATAACAATTACCCAGTCAATGTGCCAATACATTGTAAAGTTTGTAATAAAAGATTTTTTTAGCATATTTTCAATAAAAGATGTTTATTATAATTAATCCAAATTATTTACCGTTTATTATTTTATAGCGTGTCAAGGTCGATTGCCAAGTATATAATTACGAACTAACTGATCGCACCGCATCAGAAATAATTATATTAACTGGCTAATATTTTCGAGCTCGAACTATTCTTTTTTTAATGTTGTGTTATTTTTCTTATTATTTTTCAATTTATAAATAACAAAACACAACAAGTTAATTTTTTTTAACAATAAAACTTATACGCTTTATGGTATTATACATATAATAAAAGTATACTTTTTTGTGGATACTACATCTATTGTTGTTGATAACTTATCTGCTATCTATGAGAAACCACCAGTTTTAAATGTAAAATACACGTATATTTTTAATGAAATTTCGCTGTGATTTTTTATCTTCACACTGTAACCTGCCTATATCAGGATAGTCCGAGATACTAACGTCTAGACCCTAGTAGATTCGAAACATTGCGTTTTTGAATGGCGGATCTATGACAAGTTGTATCAGGGTATGAAAGAAAATAATTTGGTATGAATTACTTTCTTTTCCTCAGTGGAGATACAACTCTAGTATGATTTTCTTTAAATTATTTAATTTAATCCTCTATAATATAATTTAAAGATAAACTGTAAGAAGGTAATTGTAAGCGGTTAAAAACAGAGTTTAAATACCGATACCTTTTTTTATACGTTCCGAAAACAACCTTGTTCTTTCTTAAGTGTGGAATAACACTTTTTACATGTAAAAAATAACGATAACTTTATTAATTAAAGCACGTGCACTAACTAGCCTCAAGATTGTTAAGATAACGAATGATATCATTGATGTCAACAACGTCCACGTTCTATCATGATTCTATTACATATTGATGTTTACATTTATTTACAAGGTTATATAGATATTAACAGTTAATATCGATTATAATCACGAAATATTAAATATAAATTTAATTAAATAATATTTCAACATTTCAATTGAATTAAATTGAACTCAATTTATCGTGTCTTCTGCATATTATAGATACATTTTTTTTGTTACATTTGGTTTTGTTCCACTAATGTTATAACGGTTTTTTGTAATAAATAATAACTATTATCTAAATATATAATGCATACTTAGTGTTACACATTTCAAAAACTCCAAAAAGTTTTTACTTTAAACAAATAATAGTTAAGATATTACGAGAGCAGCTCTCGAAATGGCGTACACCACTCTCGATTATACGATCCTTTGTTTTCTCTAAACTATACGACCTGAACGGTCTCGTCAAGTGATCTCAAATATATGTTGAGAAGACCAAATAACCAGTTACAGTTCCAATATATAACTGGTTTCAGATTCGAGAAAGAGTATGTAATCTAAACAAACGTTGGTGTACTTGTAGTTGTAGTGGTACTACGTTTGTGTTGGGCTGGCGTTTCCCACTCGGCGGGAGAGCGATGCAACGTAGAAAGATCTCGTCTATTTATAAATGGGGAACATGGCGGGCGAGCGCGGCGCGTATACTTTGTATCTTTTGATTTTGAATGTTTCATACACAAAATTGTAATAACGTAATGAGTTTTAGGAGTAATGTTAGATATTATTAACAAAGTAGCTAGTATTAGCATAAGCCAATTTCCTCAATAAAAATTGATTAGCAAATCGTAGATATTTTTTTATTTTCACAAATACTATGCCATTTATTTCAATTATTTATTTAATTTTTTATATAAATATTAATAGGAAGACATTAAAAACATTTGACAACATTTTGGAATTTAATTATAATCACTATTTTGCCATAATATAACAAATATTAGCTGGATATTATTACAAAGTAGCTAATGTTAGCATAAGCCAACTTCCTTGCTAAGAATTGGTTAGCAAATCGTAGATATTTTTTCATTTTCATAAATACTAAATTGTGTTTCCCTTCGATAACAATAAAAAATTCTAAATTCACAAATCTATCTAAACTCCAAACCTGTATCCAGGTGTACACATACCTACGTAACTGCTGATTAATCTTGTTTACGACTTTAAAATACTGAATTTCGTTTGATGTTCCGAATGAACTCTGGTATTATCCCAATCATATTTTATCCGGCGCAGGATCCTTTTCTTTTTTGTTAGATCTTTGATCGAGTCCGGCAGGTCTCGGTTCGAGCGGTGCGTAGACGGTGCATCGAACGCGGTGAGAGTGGGGTCGTTGAACCACCAGTCATGTGCATTCGGTTTTGTACGCTAAACCTAATTCTCTTCTTATACGTTATATATATAAGTGAAGACAGGTGCCGCGCTATGTTGTAATATGTGCACAATCTATCTAGTATAGCATTTTAGTAAACTGTTGAAACTGCCGTTGACTTATCGACTAATAAACTATTATTTACTTCTCCATGACTTTAATTTACTTAAAATTTATATTTCCATTTCTTTTTTCTGGTGTCGAGGCTAAGCGCGGCGTTGTGTTCTGCCAACACGCAGTGCCTCCAGAATTCGGCAGAAAGTGAGGAAAGGAGTGTCTTAACACTAGGTTCCCTCTGCCTACCCTACTGTGTGCGGAATACAGCGTGAAGCTGATTATTATGACTTTATTTTTTTATATATTAACACTATATGTATATTTTAGACTATTTCAGTTTTATTCTTCTTTACAAATTGGAAACTGATAAAATATTTTCAAATGATTGCAACAAAACAATTTAAGCAGCAGATTGCCTGTAAAGGTCGACTTTACTATATATTAGTCTAATGATCTCAATATAGTTAATAGGATATGATGACGTAATTTTAATGGCAGTTCCATAAAGGCAGAGTAAAAAAAAATCGACATAAATGTCAATGCATATTTATTGGAACAAAACATTCTTCATACCTGATTGCCTTAGTATGATGCTAGATTATTTTCAAAGAAATTATTATTAGTAGAAAATGGAACATGGAGTTTATTATGTAGAAGTACTTAGGCATTATGTACAGGCTTTTGTATAAAAATGTTTTTGATTTATATGATAATAGTTACTGTATATGACTATTTAAATAAATATTTTTTATAAGAAAAAGTATTTATAAATAGTATCGAATTTATTTAGTTTAATTTACTGCGATAACGTGTTTTAGGGCATCATTACGTCAATGGCCTACTCGAACCTAAAATAAATGAGTTATTTTCAGTTTCGTAGTTAAAATCTATGCATTGTTACCTCTATGAGAAAAAAAAATGAGACCACACTTTTATAGTATCGGCATTTACTATTTATTGATTAAAAAAGGCGTTGTAAAAACTTTAAAATGTTGCATGCAGTTCTATATGGGAAACGGAGTGTTAATATTCTCTCTGCCTACCTACTTTGCAGGAAAAAGCGTAAAGCGATCTAGTTCAATGTTTTTTTAAAACAATACACTACTTATAAACAAAAATATTTAAATGGGTATGGCGGCACTGTTGAGTTTAGTAGCAAAGGACAATTTATAAGTGTATAGGTAGGTATAGAAATATGATTCTTTGACCCGTATGTTCATTACGATAAAGTTATAGTTTGCTTGTGTGTAAATTATATTCTTATTCATATATTTATAACAAAAGTAGTAAATTGTGATGAACAATGGAAAGTCGATAATCAAGAAGGCATTAAAAATTATAAACCTAAGTTGATTATACGAGAGTATCTTTCGTTTTTTTTTAATTAATATTCGCCTTTTAAAATATGTGTATAACATTTAGAAGAACACAATCAAATTATAAGCTAGGCACAATATAATAAAGGTTTAAGTTCTTTCTTCATTAATTGTTAATATCTGTGGATTGTACATTATTTGTCAAAAGGAAAACTTACTAAATATTAGTTATGTAAAGAAATCTTTCTTTTATTTTCACATTAAATCTAATAATTACATATATATAAATTAATACTTGTGTCTAATGTCGTCACGTACTTTAACTTTGTCGCGTCATTGTCGTCCAACTATAATATATATTATGAATTATAATACTACGTAGAATATTATTTATTCGCATTTCACCAACGTTTTCATAACATATTATAAACCGATTTCTATTAATATCTAAAAATACTCTACGAGGAGCGTTTGTACTAAGTTGTTTATAATGCAGTAATACAATAAATTATGACTTAAACTCGTATTATTATTGATATAATTACAATATTTTACAAACAGCTTTACCTGAAGTTCCTTATTCTTGTTATCTTTGTGAGAAGCTGCTCTGATAACACCAGCTTTCCATCCCCATTCGGAAACTTTATTCACGTTTATTTTAGAAACACCACTCACAGAGAGAAATCGTTTGCCGACCAAATCTTCACGGTATCTAAATGCCATAACGAACTACACAATCACATTATTCACAGTAAAAACTACACAACGTCATGAAACACAACGCTCAAACGCATAACACACTACTCCGTTCGTCGAGCGAAGAGAAACTACGTAGAAATCTTATAAAATACAGCTATCAAACGAAAGTAAACGCGACTTATTTGAATAGCACGTTACCAAAATATACACCTGCTAGCGAAGCTCGTGACTTCTTAAACTGGCCGCTTACGATGTAGTGCGGCTTGTTTACGATGAACACGTAATACGTAGAAGTATTACTGGCTATGTGACTTTTGAATTTAACTGGTTAGTGTCTTGTTAAAAAATATACGTGTTTTGTTCTATTCGATACAAGGTGGCGCTATCACAGAAATGAAAGACTCTTCCATAGATGGAGCCATTTCTACACTAACGTAATAATTATGTTCTTTGCAATTATGATGTGGTTCGGAGAAATGTTTGAATAATAAGAAAATATAATATAAAAATGTTTATCTCATAATTGTAAATCAATTATTTTGTTTCTTGATTTTATTACGCTTAAATTATTTATCATTTCTCAAAATAGTATAAATGAGCTTATATATAATATTATAATATAACATAATGCAAAAAACAAAATGCTTCTGAATAATATTTTCCAATACAAATAAATATTAATAATATTAATAGTAATATTTGTTCAATTTCTGAACGTCATGTCATATTGATTGTTGAAATCACGTGATCAAAACATAGGTCGATTCAACATGGCGAATTAGACTTTTTGCAGAACGGTTGTGTTTTGTCATGTTTACATTAACGATTATTTTTACGTGGGTTTTTCATATGTGATTTTTAATATGATATCTTCGATTATTTCCCGATTGGTTATGTAAGTTTGTGATTCTATATTTTTTACTGTACTTTGAACTGTAACATAAATAATATTTTCATCGCTATCTTCTTTGTTTGAATATTGTATTTATGCGTAGAACATTAAAATAAAATTAGACGTACGTAACAACACTAAAGAAAATATTTTCACAGTGCAAAACCTTATAATAATAAAAAATAAAATATTTATTAAATTTATTTGGCTACGGCTGTATAACATGCTTCATAATTTATTATAGAATTCTAAATTTCAAAGTTGTGACTCAAATTTTAATTAGGTTAATGTGTATTTTAATTGGATTTATTTGTAAGACATTGAATACTTAGGTAATCATATATTAAAAGTTATAAAGAATATTTTTAAATGAATCTATAATAAAATATCATGTTGACAACAACAACAATATTTATGGTTCTTTTTTTTTATAAATTTAAAATATATTTTCATTATTACAAAAATAAATATTATGTTGAATATTAATATTGTTAAATATTCCGAGTTGATAATTCTTCCAGCTAATTTTACTTAATTTCATAATATTGTTATATCTTACATCTATATTATATCTTTTGTCTGGACAAGATGTTAAAAATATACAAAGTGTTATTATTGAAAGGACCGTACAGTACTTTGTAATTATTAATTGTTACATGTTCTATTAAATTAATTGTATAGATGTGTGTGTATATATTTTTTCTTTTACATGCATTTTATTTGTTGTATAAAATGGGGAGTTTTGTTCTTTCTTAGTAAAATAATGTTTCATGATGGTTTTATCTATTTCAAGTTGTGAAATGTTGAAAATATGTCTAGATAAAAAAAACACAATATACTTATGAAGAAGAGAAATGTATGATTGTATATGTATTTATTCTATATATTTTTTATTTAGCTTCATGCTGGATTTCACATATAACATAGCATCAGACGGTACGTAGGGGGAACAATGCATTCCTCATTCTGCACTACCCAATTTTCAAGACATTGCATGTCAATCCGGGGAACTCAATACTACTTGCTTTTTAGGGCAAGAAACAAAAAAAACACTACATACTGCCATGCAGGAATCAAGGGATGACTTTCTTCTTTGTCCAAACTATTTGCCGTCATTTTCCTTATAAAAAACTTAAACATTTCTTCTGATGGTAAAGGAATATTTTATTAGTACATAAATATGGTATTTTTCCACCAAATGATTATTAATTAATTATTTTTTTCAAATTATATAACTTTTTTAAATATATCATGTTTTTGACAACTTAATTTCTCTATCAAAAGCTACAGTTATAGGTTTTTAAGATACTACTGGGTAGAATATGTTAATTATATGTATATTTTATTACATTTTACCATATGACATACCAAGCTAAAATCTTGACTAACATAGATTAGATTTAGCTACAGCTTAAGATGAACCCATTAGTATTAAAAAAGAATTTCAGCATACAAATACTTTATTTATTTCAAATTAATATAATGTTTTACTATAGTTAACAAAAGTATAATACATATTTTGAGTAACAATTTTATTACTGTACCATGTGTTTGCAAAGTAGCTGTAATAGTAATAGTTTGAACGAATGTTGGCTCAAACCCAGCAATGTTTGACACAATAAGCCGCTCTGAAATTTGGCAGCACTGTGGTATATTCTAAAACTTTAATTCTGTTTTCACCTTCAGACATTGTCAAGTTGTAGGAAAAAGTTTCTGTTGCAAAAAGTTCTTTGTGATTTTAGAAAGTTTGGTTCGCTGCCATTATAATATGTTTTTATATAAAAATTGCTCTAGAGTTGCAGTTACTATTGTTATAAAAGTTAAACGAAATACCAGTGTTCTAAATAGTGAATACAAAGAAATTAGCTGCCGTTCGTGCCTTCCATTTGGGATTTCGTCATTAGGGTGCACTGCCGGGTGCTATTTTCGGCAGCGTCTGACGCTGGGCGACCGCCTCCGGGGTGCAGTCAGTTCGTGACGATCACCGTGTGCGTTCGGCCTGGCTCTGTACTAGAGTGTACAAGAGTGAAGTGCGTTGACACCTAACTGTATTGTGATTCATTTATTGTCCATCGGTTCTCGGTTATAGTTATTACTGTCTGTTCTGAGTGCGCTCGATTTATTTGCGCGGTCTGGAGGTCGTGCACCTTGACTCCGACGTGCTATGCTCATATTGAGACCGCTCGTCTTGCCTTTTCGGGTGCAACCTCGGCTTATCTGTTGCTTTACCCACTTACGACTGACTTAGCTTAGTTTCATTGTTGAACTAAATGTCTTCGCGAACTAAAATCGACATTAGAATAACGATTTATTACGAAGATCATGTTGTTGTTATTTATATATGATTTAGAATAATGTAACATATTATAGTTAATACACTTTTTTTGATATTTATTTGTTTCTTTTCTTTTGCCAGTTACGTTATTATGTACACAAGTTAAAATTATTAAGATGCTTAAATTTTCTCTAAACGCTTATGTTTTACATAAAATTATATTTATTTATAAAAATATAATTGAAGTAATCAATTTTTGTGTGAAGATATTAAATATCTATCGCGTGTATCTGTACATAGGCGATATTTGTGGTTCAGTAAATAGATTTAATAAGTATGCTCATTGTATGGTCGTGAACGCTTCATTGGCTGTTGCGTACTAGCTAGCGGAAAGAGAATAGCAAGTAAACATGAATAATATCGAATCGATCTTTATTATTAGAAATATTTAGTGTATTACATTTCTTAACTATTTTTAAAATTAACTGCAGAAACTTCAATCTTGACAATATATGTATATAGGTATATTTCGAAGAAAGTGTATGCTATTCCATATTTGCTGCTGCCGATCTAGTTCAGCACTTCATATTACGCTGCATCTCTGGGGAAACACGTCATTATTATTCTGTGAATATAGTCTTCATGCTGACGACCCGTTATATTTGAAATAAATAATATTATTATTACTTTTTATATTTGACTAAACTTCCATAACGCTATAAACTCGATAACCTTTACGGTTCCCAAAACCGGACTAGAGGTTCGTGACCTATATGCTATGCGGCAAAGGAAGATGTTTCTATTAATAAGGTGTCTATTTTCTTTTACTTTGACTATAGTCGTATAATATGGAATAAATCTGTTAATATTATTTTCTTCCCCCGTTTAAAGCTCAGCGTTTAGTATTGATTAATTATATATTTCTATGTATAGAAATTTATATCACACTCACCTACCCTTTTAAATCTATATATATAGGTACCTACTTTTCAATTTGTTATGATCTAGAAAACTTAATGATTGCTCCAAATATACATGTACATTAAAATAATAATTTAGGTCAGTGATCAGTTTTACACTGAAAGGAAGCTTTAAACTCCATACATATTTTTAGAATAATATAGTTACTACTAAAGTTACAGCTGCAGGACTATGCTATTTTAATTCCTAACTGACATTTAAAACCATACTAGTTGATGCTTCGTGATCAGTTGTACTTAAATACATAATTGGAAAAATTAAAAATGATTAATTATTTCCTACGCTGAGCACACTCTTTAGGGTATGTTCAGGAAAAATTATGTTTGATACCAAAATACTTAATTTTTAATAACATTTACTTACTTTATGTTACTAAATTTAAACTAAATTTTATTGCACCAATTTTATGATAAATTTCCGTGTTTTGTATCCAAATCAATATAACTAAGACGGACATATAAATTTTATAGGTTTGGCTAACTGGGAGCGTATTTTTTTACACTGATCACACCATTTACTTTATTCGTAGGTAGAACTAAATTCAATGTTAAAAATACCACGTATATTTTATATGAGTTGCGTTTAACTAATAGTTTTAAATTTTGATTGTTTCATTTGTACTGTTTTTTCTTCGACTTCTGTAAGAAAAGGATGTTATTAACTTTTGACTGGGTGAACAGATTTTGACGATTCTTTTTTATTTGAACGCTGGTGCTTCCCGTACGGTCCCATTTTAATTTGGTCCATTTCTGACAATGGTATCCATTAGAAAAACACAAGTCTTAATTTTGCATTAAGAATGTGCGCGATAGATGGACGAATAACTCAATATAAACCCAACCGATTTCGATGATTATTTATTTATTGGAAAGGTAGGTAGTAGATAGGCTTCAAGGGTAGTTTGATGAAAGTTTAGTTGAGTTCTGATAATGGGATCCAATTGAAATTAGTCAGTAGAAGTCAGTTTTCTTGTTAAAAATGAAACTTGTTTCAATATCATATAGGTTTACCACAGTTCGGTATTTATCTCACAAGATGGTATTGTTTGTCAGTAAATACAACCATAATACACCCGTGTTAATTAGTATACAAAATGCAAGACTAGCAGCTGCATTAATTCCAATACTCACATTGATAGGGTTACGAAAATAAACTCAGTATTGTTAGCAGTACAGCGAACAATACTCGATTGTAGCGTTTGTCTATAGCTAGCGACGTATACTTGCATCTGTGCAATTGTCTTATTTATTTTTAAAACTACCAACTTGGGCAGGGAGACGTCATCTCTCAGTCAGGGTCATATACATTGTCAGGTCGTGCACAGTAGTAGAATTTCTTTAATTTTAAACATCATATTATATGGGGAGCGGAATGTCTTAATACTAGGTTCCCTTTGTCTACCCTCTGCATGCGGGATATAGCGTGAAGCTAAAAAAAATTAAATAAGGTTCATTTTAAAGTAAGCACAATTCAAATAAATCACATTAGACCTTACGATCGCACGATATCAAGAAAACAAAGAAAAACGTATTCGTGACTGAATTTCATCGATTCCTAGAGGAACATTTGTATATGGTAGTGTGTTAGTCACGCTTACCGTTTTCCTATTCTCATTACGTTATTTGAAATACGATACATTAAGTACAGTACGCTTAATAAGTCGTGGCCGCCCTGAAGTTAGGTTTAGGTACGTCATAAAAATTAAGAAAAAATCCTAAAATCAAATCTGCACAGCCAATCTATAGCTAACTTCAGGACGGCCACGACTTGTTGATCGTACTGTAAGCTAGAATCGTATACGTTCCTTTATATTTCACCGAGTGTACACTAGCAGTTAGTGCAATTTAAATTGAAGAAGGCATAAACGCTTTACTGTCCGGTCTTTTATTATTCACTGCTCGTTGAATTATGGGCGTTCGTATTTGCTTGTTTCCTGTTTGTTTTTGTTTGCGATCGTAACTTATGGCTGCATAAATCGATTAAACTAATAATATTTGAATACTATTAGTAAGGAAAAATATTATTTATAAAAAATAATAGCCATATTAACCTATTATTTTAAACTAATTTGGCAATAGTTACAACAGTACATGATGCCAACAATTTTAATGTTAATGTTAAAAATAACAGTTCTACGACTAATAAATGTTAAATGAAAGAAAGATCAACTCATTTTAATATAAACTTTTCCGAGAAAGCTAAAGTAGTAGTAATCAACTATCTTTGGGACTTACCATTTTTTTTACTTATTTAGAAAACGTATAAAAGTTTGAACGTAGCGGGACTCGAACCCGCGCCTGCTCCTCCTGGTCGGTTTCCAGGTTTATTACTGTTTTAGAGTATTTTTCTTTCCTAAGTGTGGATTAACACGTTAAAAACGTTTAAAAAATACCATTTTTTTACCTTACTCAGTCCTAGGTTTGCGGTTGATGGAATTTATTTATGAATTTATAAAAAGTAATTTTAATTATAATATTAATACTTAAATAAACCACATGACACGCGTATTTTTTATTATATTTATATAGTGTAACATTTTATAATTATTTCTCCTCTACTCCATTTATGTTCTAAATACCTTGCTAAATGTCACGCACTCTCGCTTTTACCGCCCGGTGGTCATGTAGAATACATTTTAAATAGAACAACCGGATGATGTAATGATGATGAGATGGTAGTTAGTGAAGTTTTTAACTTTTAGCTTTAAATAAATATCATTTTTAGTGTTATATTATTATTTTTAATTATCGTGTTTTAGTAGGATAGTATTTAAATGTCGATTGCTAAAGAACATGCTCACTTTCCATACCCGTATTTGGACATAATATACCGCAATTGTTAAATGATGCACATATGTTGAAATTCTTCAGATGTTAATCATCTCCGTCCGCCCACGACAACTTACTCAATTGTATATCATTTACACGTTTAGCAAACTGGATATATTTTAATATGTCTATATTATATACTTTTTTTTGTAACACAAAAATAGATATATACATTTGAGAAGTAAAGTAAAATAGTTAAATATTAAAAATATAGAGCAGGGAAGACCAAGCTTTATATACATCAACACCTTTTTATCTTAACAAATGCCATTACATTTTTTTAGGAAATAATGGATATAAAATAGTATCAATCAGCTCGAAACTTCTTGTTTTGTACCACGTAGGATCAACCGCGTAACCCGCCCTGCGTTCTCAAAAATACCTATTTAATTTTCTTTTTCTTTCGTTTACCATCCTTGAAATATAGACTATTAAAATAGATCTTAAAGTCATGAATAAAAAATAAATAAATTGATTCTATTTACTACGAATATATCTCAATTACAATATAAAATACATACAATATAATGTATCACAAGCGTGTGCACACCTCTTGTTCCGTACGTAAATATTGATTGAGAACTGTACACGCAACTGAGCCAGAGTCTCTGTAATATCGCCTGACTGCAAGCATATACGTAGACGATACGGGCGCACTCTCACAGCCAGCCGGCCATCATAGAGTTCAGTGTAAATAAGTCATTGCTAGATGTACTGCGCGTATCCATGGAGGCAGGTCGCGCGCGTAACCGTGACGACAGCCCCGGCCTGCCGCCTCTGAGCCTCGGACTGTCCAGTGTTCGGCACATTGTCACTAAACTCGAGGCTGAATACGCTCGTGTCGTAACCGCCGACGCTTTTAACAGAGAAATTGTTAAATACAATCCATGTGGTGAAGATAACGATTACTATAACTACTCTTTCGATACGAAAGTGCAGGTGCTCAATAGATTCGTTTTCAATTTGGCGGTGGCGTTCTCCAGATGCATACCTAGTGTCACGCTAGCCAACTTCGGCTTCATCGCCGTGACATCTGGGCTGTTCGCTCCTAGAATGATCTCTTACCTGGTCGTATATCCGTTTTGCAGATTGGTATTTGGGACTCTCTACCCAGCATACGCGTCATACAAGGCTGTGCGGACAAAGAACCTCAAAGAATACGTGAGTACGCTGTGTTTATTTTCATATGCTCTTAGTTCAATAAAGAGATAGACGGCAGGTGCAAATAACATGATAAGCAATTGATCTAGTGTAAATTGGTTACAAAACAGTCGCGGGCGGCCTTGTATGGGCGCGCGCGCAACTTATTCTAAACGCTTCAGTTCCTATTGTGTCCTTTATCTTTATTGCAATTACATTTTGCTGGTGCTATACTCTTCCATTGTTTAATATATCATGTATCACTATGTAATAACTTGAAAATTAACGATATCTAGGTCACTAGAACAATATTCAGAGACGAGCACGTCCATGAATAAACTTATTGAATTTTAATTGTATTCGATCTTATTATTGAAAAAAATCTATTATTTGATTTTGACCCATATAGCTCATAATGAACATTTTTGATTTATGACGTTGACGTTTGTATTTATGATTTTATTTATAATTTTCATTTTCACAAATCTGGATTCACTAAACAAATAAATTATAC